>JANTQF010000097.1:0-113591 GCA_032988165.1 Emmonsiellopsis sp. PD_33
CTACCTTTAACTTATATCATGATTATGATATTTCTAACTTCTTAATTAGAAGATAATTATACTATTAAAATTATAAATTATATATATTTATATACTATTCTCTAAGTTTTAGATAGTCTAACTTATTTATTAGCTTTCTATTAACTTCAAGTAACTCTCTATACAGTGGCATCTAGTAGTAACTGAGAGGAAACATTTCCCTTTAATTAAATATAGTAAAATGAGCATAGTGGAAGGTCTTTTCTTTCTCTATTCCTAACTGCTTTCTCCCAACAGCATCTGATTATAACTGGAAAAGGTAAAAAAAAAAAATCAAAAAGAAAAAAAAAATGGTCCCTACTGGATTTAAACCTAGGCATCATGTAATCCCAGCTATCTGCTTATAGACAGCTGAGGATATAAGATTCCCATGCAAAACCACTAGATTACTAAACCTATTAAAGGATACTGATCATCTCTTACAGTTATTTTTAATAGCTCTTTTACTAAGCTCAGTTAGAAGCATGCATGGTCTTTCTTTACTGCTCCTCACTAGGGACCTTTAATAATAACTGGGAGAGAATATGACCTTTTATTAACTGTTGATGAAAGGCCTTTACTTTCTCTATTCTTTACTACTTCTCACTGGAAACCTCTAGTAGTAACTGAGAGAGAACATAATCTTTCATTAACTGTTGATGAAAGGTCTTTACTTTCTCCATTCTTCATTGCTCCTCACTGGGGACCTCTAGTAGTAACTGGAAGAGAACATAACCTTTTATTAATTATTAGTGAAAGGCCTTTACTTTCTCCATTCTTCACTGCTCCTCACTGGGGACCTCTAGTAGTGACTGAGAGAGAATATGACCTTTCATCAACCATTGATGAAAGGCCTTTACTTTCTCCATTCCTTACTACTTTCTCCCAAAATCATCTGGTTGTAACTGGAAAAAAAAAGGAAAAAATAGTTTCTCTAGGATTCAAACCTAGTATTAGTGGGTCAGCCATGAATAAAAAAAAGAAAAAAAACAGTCCCTTTGAGATTCAAATTGTGAGCTATGAATCTATAAGGATAATTACTTCTATAGGAGAAGTAGAAGTAATTATCCTAATAGATTTATAACCACTAAACTACTAAACCTATAAAAGGATGTTTATTACTCTCTATAATTATTTTTATAATCTTTTTTATCAAGCTAGTGACATTCAGTAGCAACTAGAAGAAAATATGATCTTTTATCAAATCAAGTCAAAGATCTTTTCTTTCTCTAGCTTTTATAACTTTCTCTCAATAACATTCAATAGCAACTAGGAGGAAACAGACATATTACCTTTTATTAAATCTAGCTAAAGGCCTTTTCTTTCTCTATTCTTCACTGTGTTCTCCTGATGACATTCAGTAGCAATCAGGAGAAAACATGGCCTTTCATTAAATATAGGTAAAAGGCCTTATCTTTCTCTATTCTTTGCTGCATTCTCCCAATAACATCCAGTAGCAACTAGGAGGAAACAAATATATTATCTTTCATTAAATATAGGTGAAAGGCCTTATCTTTCTCTATCCTTTACTGTATTCTCTCAATAACATCTAGTAGTAATCAGAAGGGAACAGACATATAGCTTTTTATTAAATCAAGTTAAAGGCTTTTTCTTTCTCTATTCTTTACAGCTTTCTCTCAATAACATCCAGTAGCAATTAGAAGGGAATAGACACATCACCTTTCATTAAACATAGATGAAAGGCCTTATCTTTCTCTATCCTTTACTGTGTTCTCTCAATAACATCCAGTAGCAATCAGAAGAAAACATAATCTTTCATTAAATATAGGTGAAAGGCCTTGTCTTTCTCTATTCTTTACTGTGTTCTCCTAATGACATTTAGTAGTAACTAGGAGAGAACAGACATATTACCTTTCATTAAATATAGATGAAAGGCCTTATCTTTCTTTATTCTTCACTGTGTTCTCCCAATAACATCCAGTAGTAACTAGGAGAGAATAGACATATAGCCTTTCATTAAATCAAGCTAAAGGCCTTTTCTTTCTCTAGCCTTTATGGCTTTCTCTCAATGACATTTAGTAGCAACTAGGAGGAAATAAATACATTATCTTTCATCAAATCAAGCTAAAGGTCTTTTCTTTCTCTATTCTTCATGACTTTCTCTTAATGACATTTAGTAGCAATTAAGAGAAAACAGACACATTATCTTTCATTAAATCTAGCTAAAGGCCTTTTCTTTCTCTATTCTTTATGACTTTCTCTTAATAACATTTAGTAGCAACTGAGAGGAAACAGACACATTATCTTTCATTAAATATAGATAAAAGATCTTGTCTTTCTCTATTCTTCACTATATTCTCTTAATAACATTCAGTAGCAACCAGAAGAAAACATGACCTTTCATCAAACTAAGTTAAAGGTTTTTTCTTTCTCTAGCCTTCATAGCTTTCTCTCAATAACATTCAGTAGCAACTGAGAGGAAACAGACATATTATCTTTCATCAAATCTAGCTAAAGGTCTTTTCTTTCTCTATTCTTTGTAGCTTTCTCTCAATGACATTTAGTAGCAACCAGAAGGAAACAGACACATTACTTTTTATTAAATATAAGTAAAAGATCTTATCTTTCTCTATTCTTCACTACATTCTCTCAATGACATCTAGTAGTAACCAGGAGAAAACATGATCTTTCATTAAATTAAGTTAAAGGCCTTTTCTTTCTCTAGCCTTCACAGCTTTCTCTTAATAACATTTAGTAACAACTAGGAGAAAATAGATACATCATCTTTCATTAAATCTAGCTAAAGGCCTTTTCTTTCTCTATTCTTCATGGCTTTCTCTTGATGACATTCAGTAGCAATTAGAAGGAAATAGATACATCACCTTTCATTAAATATAGATAAAAGGCCTTATCTTTCTCTATTCTTCACTGCATTCTCCTAATAACATTTAGTAGTAACCAGGAGAAAACATGGCCTTTTATCTCTATTCTTTACTACATCTTACCAGGAACTTCTAGGAGTAATCAGAAGAAAACATAGCCTTTCATTAAAAATAGTCAAAAACCTTCTCTTTCTCTATCCTATTCTTTACTGTGTCTCACCAGAAACTTCAAGAAGTAACTGAGAGAAACATGGCCTTTCATCACACACAACTAAAAGATATTTTCTTTTCTTTACTACTTTTCAATGGGGACTTCTAGTCACAACTGAGAGAGTATATAGCCTTTTAAATACCTATATATTGACCACTTTACTATCTTAATCTTACTTCCTATTATTACTCTTCATTTCCTCATCCCTCTTCATTTCCTTATTTCTCTTCATTTCCTTCTCAATGCTACTGATAGCCAGCAATTCTAACCAAAATGTCCTTACATGAGGATATAGTTGATTGAAACTCTAATCAGTAACTTCCTCTTCTAAATGAACTTCTTTCTATTAAATAGGAAGACTTAAATGATGAGAAACTACTACTCATTCATAATCTCTATAAGCTTCTAGTAACTATTACTATCCTCTATTAAACTCTTATTTTCTAACTTTTCTATAGAATGAGAAGCTATTAGAGCTATCACAAATTACTCTCACATCTGAAGTATAATCACAAAATCAAAATACACACTTTAATACTATGATAGAAATTAAGTATATTCAGTACTTACTAGAATATCCTACAACCCACTAACAAGACTATACATATTATATTGATATTTGAGCTTTAAACCCTGCAGACATCCCATCTATGCACACTGAGATAAGAGGATTTATATAGTTATATTTAGAAGTTACTAATTGTCTCTAAATAGATTCAGTACTCTCACAGAGGCAACAATCATTACCAGCAGAACACAGAATGCATATACCTTAATAATATTAAGTATAATTAGAAAAAATTTACATGCTCTGGGACTAAGCAATACAAGCATTTACAACTAAACTTAAAGAATATGAAGGTAATAAATGTTACTGTACACACTCAGTTACTTATGAAAATCTTTCAACAAGAAGATCCTTAAATGTAGTTTCAATAATAAACCTATCATTCAATATAATTTTTAGTATTATCAGTAATTAATGCTCTACTATCTTCTGCTAGAAACTACTTGAAGTCTATACAGCACATTCATGATCAGAAGTGTCAAAGCACAGGATGTATAGGGGAACTAATTTATGAATGATCTTTAGTAGGTTCTAAATCCTTTCAATTATACTTATATATATCTTATACTAACTAATAGCCTCTGAGACCTTTCTTAAAGAATCATTCAGATTTCATACAGTGTAGTGGATGATATCAAGATGATTCACATCAATATGTTTTCCAAATAATTTTTAGAGTAATTAATTTAAGGAAGATTAGAGAGCTTTTATCTTCTACTTCTAGAGACTCCTAATTATAATCAATCTAATAGGCTGTTCCTCCAGTTCCAACTTACTGCACTGAGGTTCACCTAGTAACAGTCTGACAGCAATACTATATATATAGATTGCCATTAACTTCTGGATGTTACTAATAGTATATAGGAATTCATTAGGAACTCTTGGAAACCTCTACTTGCAATGTAGTATTTATTTGGATTGTTCCAAAAAATCTATAGGTTACACCATATATTATTCTAGCTAGCTTTAGTGTACATATATATCCTTCACCTCCTCCAATAAAGATGCTAAAAAAGATTTAAGAGGAGATTATTCAACTGGTCTGTCAAACTGATGTCTCAGGTATTACAGCTAATAAGTATTGGAAGTCCCTAGAAATCATCATATCCTACTAATTGATATTATAGGTTATCTCCTTCAAATCTCTCAGCTAAGGTAATTTCTACAACAATATAATGTGTACAACCTAACTGAGTTACATTCAAGCCTCAATAATATATCAGCACTTCAAACTATAATACATAAGAAATAGATACTTTCAAATCCTCTTAATAGAGATCTTTCTGATATAAGTTTCTCTACACACTATTAAATATATCTGAATGTTACTAATAATATTAGTAATTATCTTTCATTACCTTATATAACTGGCCTCTTCTAACTGATATATTCAGAAAATTCATAATGATAGTACTAATGTTATGATCTTCCTCTTACTCAAAAAATAAGCCTAGTACTTTCTAAAACAATTTAGTTTCCAAGTAGATATGACCTTCAAGTAGGTTCAAGAAAATTTCAATATGATTGATTTTGCCACACTTAATGAAGATATTAGAAAAGATATGTATCTATATTCCCCTGATAGCCTTAATTTACATCTATTAATATTTATCTGTTACTAGTCACCATTATAGCCTATATCTATATTAATAAGAAATCTGCAGAGATGTATAGAAATATCTTCTCTTCTCTTTTCTTATTAATTAAGGATATTGGAGGAGAGCCTATCACTTGGAAGCATATTCATAACTATAGAATAGAGATAGTAGTCTCAGATATGTACTCCAAATAGGCCTCTAATAGGTATCTAGCCCCTTCTATTTACTTCCAGATACTACTAATAGCAACTAATAGGACTTGGTCACTACCTCACTGCTTTTAATCCCAACCAAAACTGGCAAAAATATATTTAGTATGTGATTATCTACTGTTAGATTTATTTCAACTATGGAATCATTCCATTCAAACAAAAGTATCTAAATACTACTAAGTTAATGAAATGACTACTAAAAGTAATAAGAGATCATACTCAGTAACTTCTAGATGCTTTCATAAATTACCTAGATACTACTATTCAAAATTGGGCTAAGTATAAGAAGACATCATGAATTCTTTCTAGCTTAAACCCCTACTTTTCTCAAATGCATATAGATACTTTCAAGCAGACATCAAATACAATAAATACTATTAAGAGTAACTATTAATAACTAAATGCTGCTGAGAGCCATCTTACCTTACTAGCTAGTTTTAAGGTAGTTAAGAAGCTGAATCACTGGGATATGAAGTAACTAAATATATATTTTGAAACTGGTATATAGCCTGACTGGACTGATACTAGTGTTGCTGGGAGGAGAAAATGTGCAGATCAAGATATATTATCTGATTATATTTAGTTACTATTCTTAGTTACTAACAATGATTAGTTTAATAATGCAGGGTATTATCAGTAACACTTAGTTACTCCTAGTTAGAACTAGATGCATCCCTCTCTGAAATGTCCTCCTCTGACTATTTAAAGAAACATTAATAGAAGTAGGTAGATGTAGTTGATTTGACTGAAGATAGTTCTTCTAATCCCCTCTGATAATTATTAGTATTAACTTATATTAGGGTTACCTCATCCTGCTCAGAGGTTAAAGTAATTAGAAGATAATACTTTGTAAAGTAAGTCTCCTCTACTAATTATATATCTCCATATTAATTTAGTAATTACTAGATCCTCAGAGCTCTCCTCATGCACAACAAGCTAGAAATTTATTTCAATGTTAGTCCCCTCTGTTAATTATATGCTTCTATACTAATCTAGTAATTACTAGATCTCCCAAGCTCTCCCTTCAGTTCACAGTATTCATTAGGTATTGGTAGAAATCCATTTGAAGGTAAGTCTCCTCTACTAATTATATACTTTTATATTAATCTAGTAATTATTAGACCCTCAGAGCTCTCCTCATGCATAATAAGCTAGAAATTTATTCTAATATTAATCCCCTCTATTAATTATATACTTCTATATTAATCTAGTAATTACTAGATTCTTCAAGCTCCCCCTTTACTCTGCAGCATTCATCAGACACTGATAGGAATCCATTTGAAGGTTAGTCCCCTCTACTACTTATATATTTCTATACTAATCCAGTAATTACTAGACCCTCAGAGCTCTCCTCATGCACAATAAGCTGGAAATTTATTCTAATGTTAGTCCCCTCTGTTAATTATATGCTTCTATACTAATCTAGTAATTATTAGATCCTTCAAGCTCCTTCTTTACTTCACAGTATTCATTAGACACTAGCAGGAATCCATTTGAAGGTTAGTCCCCTCTACTACTTATATACTTCTATACTAATTTAGTGATTACTAAATGCCTACAGCCCCTTTCCAGATCACAGCCAGGAGGATAAAGATAGATATGAGCAAAAAAGATTAGAGTTACTAAAATAGAAAGAAGAACTTGAGAGGTAGCTAGTAGCATTAAATAAGTAGCTATTATTACATGATAGTTTCTATTTGCTTTTGATTATATCTGAAAATAAATGACATTTAATGTATTTAAGTATAATATCAAAATTATATTACATTTAAATCATTCTATTTACTAATAATAATTAGTAGTAACTGGATTCTTTGATAAGCTCTTCTATTCTTAATTATTACTATTATATTATATTACATACTCTGCTTTCTATACTTTATATATATATATATTTATATGTTTGTAGGAATGTAGCTTGATCTTCTCAAGATCACTCTTCCCAGTAATTATTAGAAGCCATAGAAATTACTTATTAGCTCTTGATATGACTCATCTCCCATAATAACTCTCTTCTAGTAATTATTAGTAGTTATTAAAATCACATGATTCTTAACTTTTGATGTAGCCTATCCCCCATAATAGCTCCCTTCCAGTAATTACTGATAGTCATCAAAATTGTATGATTCTTAACTCTTAATGTAGCTCATCCCTCCCAACAGCTCTCTCCCAGTAATTACTAGGAGTCATGAAAATCATATGATTCTCAGCTCTTAATATGACTCATTTCTCTAAGGGTGCCCTCCCAGTAATTATCAGCAGTAGGTGGATGTGTAATATAATATCATATACTATCTTATCAGGTAGTATATAATTTATTTATATAAGCACTTCTATAATCTATTAGTTACAATTAATTGAATTTTGCTGATAAATATCTTACCACCCAATAAGCTAAGTTAGGTAGAGTGTGATAATACTGTGACTACCTGATGAGCAGCTTAACTAATGAACTCCATGGTAATTATCAGAACCTATTAATCTCAGTCACCCAATAAGCTCCTACCCAATCACCTGACAAACTTTGCATCCTGTTTTTGATACGATGGTATTAAATACAGTAACTTACGGGCTATACCGATACAAGACATGCCGCAGTCCAGGCACAATTGACCCCTATTCTGCTGTGAGGTCAAGCCCCGATTGCCGACACGAAAATTGGGATGTGGATACAACGAGGCTGTGGGTTCTTGATGGTTGACCAGCAGAAGACGCTAACGGCTGATAACTATTTAAATAGCGGCCTTGCTGCCTAGTTGGTTGGCAGCTATAAATACTAGTACTTGGGGACCGCTGGCCTCGAAGGATTGATCCTTTTTGATCGAGCTGGATTCTCTAACAGCAGCACTCAAATTCTCGCCATCTCCTCATCTTCCCCAGGAGTATCCTAGAATTTCCCATCCCAACCTGCAGTCAGAACAGGGGAAAAAATCAGAATGGGTATGTCTTCCCCCCTAGTATGTGCAAAACATTTATGCTAACACACACTATTACAGGGTATTCGGAGGTGCGTCTTAGTCAAGCTGGCCGACTTTCAGTTTCGGCTGTTTTGCCCGCTAACGGACCAACTCAGATTCTCTGCCATTTTTGTGGAGTGAGCTTCAATATTGCTCGGAGTCGTAGGGTTGGTGAACCTCGCTCTGCCTCGTGGAATTACTACGGCGGATATGACGAAGAAGAAGAGTGGAATTGGCCGGACTGCGCTCTTAATGGCTGTTGTCTTGCGGTTAGAAAAAGACCGAAAAAAGACGAGAACAATGATGAAGAGTATGAGCCTTATGCATCCAATGAGTCTGGTGATGATATTCCCAATGGAATGGCTCGATGGAGAGGAGAAAGATAAAGAGGGCCTAGGAACGAAGGCGACAACTAGAAGGATGCCGAAAATCAGGGGTATCATCAATTTCTCTTGTCGGTCGCTAATATATTTGATCTTCTCAGAACGGCCGAATCCGCTCCCCTTGCAGCCCCGGAAAAGGAAATCATCATACAAATACCGCGCGACGAGAACCCATTTGATAATATCGAAGGTGAGCTTGGCGGTTACAAAATCGACAGCCTCGAACATATTGCTGGGCCTGGCTGTAAAGCAGTAAACGCGTACAGCGGGTATAACATTTCTTTGGAAGAGATGAAATTTTGCTGTACTGTACAGTGCTTAGTTTATAAGGACCAATCTGAATCCCAGAAACTTGATGCGCTTGCTCAAGATTGGGAACAATCAGGAGAATATTTCCTTTCGGGACTCTGTGACCAAATGCCTTCACGCGATGATGACTGCCCAGAAGTGTTTCCAACAAGGGGTGGGGTTGTTCAACCGTGGGCTGATAATATCATATGGGACGTGAGTTCATTTCTTTTGCCCCCTTTTCTAGTCAATTTTTCCATTTAAACTTCCAATGCATTGCCAGCCCAACAATGGGGCGGGTCGTCAGGTCTTGTATTCACTTTCTGTGCTCTTCCACTTTGCGCTCGCAACTATATCCTTCCTCTACACGGCCCAAATATGTGGGGACTTATTTGATGATATAGGACGAGCAAAACTATGCCGTACCTTTCCACCCATGGTGCTTTGACATCTTTTCCCGCTTATCAAAACTCCATTTTGGTCACGTCAACGTACCCGGCCTCATGGAGTGGCGTAACGCAGAATCATCCTATGAAGATTTCAATGAGTTCCCCCATGGCCCAGACGTTGAGGCCGGACAAGAACAGTGGTGGTGCCATGAACCAGGAAAAGAATACCTCGCAGCAAATCCGCTCTATGTACCGAATCTCCCCGCCATCTTGCGTTCCGCGATTAAGAATGACGAAGACAATTTCAGCTCCCAAAACAGCGCATTTTCCGTATCCCAACCCACCACGGGATCAAAAGAATCGCAGGGAACAGCAGAATACCACTCCCGCACCGATCCCCTGCAATCCTTGCCGCAGGAGATCCGCTTGCTGATAATCGACCAACTCCCCTCCCGCGACATCGCGAACCTCCGCCTCGCCTCGCGCGCTTTCCGCCAACTGCCAATATCCCTATGGTACCATCTCGTTCGCGAAGAAATGCCCTGGCTATGGGAAGCCTGGGATGACGGGGAATGCGACAACCACACCCCTTCATTCTGGACAACGAACACGGCGGCTGATCTGTCAAGGATTATGAAGGGATCCCCCAAGAGTAGAAATGAAATTACTGCGGCTGATATTGTCGCTTCAGGGACGGCGATGCCGGAGCAGATAAAACTGCCCAGGGATAAGACCAATTGGTATCAGCTGTATGTGGAGATCAGGAGGAATTGGGGCCAGCTTAAGGGGTTGCAGAACAGGGAGCGGATTTACAAGGATGTGGAGGAGATCATTAGGCGGATTGAGGAGTACGAGTGGGAGGAGGAGGGGGAGGAGGAGGGGGATTCGCAGACTGAATGACGGATGCAAAGGGGTAGACTGGGTGGTGGAGATATTTCTTCTACCTTCATGAGTCTGGCTGCGGGACGAGATATATTGCTCGGCGTCCCTTTTGCCACGATGCTATACCTACTGGTATAGTGATAGAAAATTGTCAGTATATATAACCAGCTTCTAAACAACACATCACTTCAAAAAAATTGGTCCCGAAAACAAGACAGAAAAATAACGGCAACGTGCATATCAGAGACGCTGTATTATATTCCTGATAGGTCCTTTTTCATGATGAAGGGACATGGGTCGCGGCCACGGGGCTATCTATACAAGACCTCTTTTCCAACCCACCCCCTCAACACTACCGACGCTCGATGTTAACAGGGGAAAGGGGAAGCTCTGCCCTTTACGTTGGTGCCCTATCCTCCAAACATATCCGAAAATCTAACCTTATTGCGGGATATATCTAATGTGGCGGGTTTTCTCCTCGCTGAAGGACAAGCACAAGCAAGATATATATTTTGGAGAAATGTGATTGCATCCAAGGTCGGTGGCATTAGGAGAGAAAAGTTGGACTCCAAAGTAAATAAACCTTGGAACCGAATGAAAAGAAATCGGTTCTATCCCCCAACGGCCGCCTTTTAAACGGAAGATATCAAAAGGGGTTGATGCCTTTTTTGAGCGGAAAACGCGTAGTTAACTAGTTAACTTAGCCGCGCGGCTATTCCGACATCTCACAGGCGAGGTAACCGATCCATCAAGCAAACATCAACCCCCTCCCTCAATCCTATCTAATAAACTCAATCGCAACAATATTTCCCAATAATAAACACAGCTCGTATATAACATCCCTCCTCCAACGGAGCCACCAAACCCCCTCCAACCAACCGCCCAAACCCACCAGACAATGACCACGCCATCCGCCGAACAACCACAAGCCCCCCCCACCTCAACCCCCCCCACAGACTCCGACTCCGACATGTCCCTCCGCACAACCACCCTCATCTCCAACCTCTCCTCCGTAACCGCGCGCATCACCGCCGCCGCCTCATCCACCACCACCACCACCAACCCCACACCCCCCCGCCTCGTCGCCGTCTCAAAACTCAAACCCGCCTCCGACATCCGCATCCTACACAACCACAACCCCTCCCTCCACTTCGGCGAAAACTACCTGCAAGAACTCCTCGAGAAATCCAAGCTGCTCGCGGCGGAAGGTCTGCGCATCAAGTGGCATTTTATCGGCGGGTTGCAGTCGAACAAGTGCGTGACGCTGGCGAGGGATGTGGTGGGGTTGTGGGCGGTTGAGAGCGTGGATAGTGTGAAGAAGGCGGGGTTGTTGGAGAAGGGGTGGGGGGAGAGGGAGAGGGAGATGGCTGCGCAACAAGAGGGTAATAATGATGTGCTGGAAGCGGAGGGGGGGGATGGGGATGAGGGGAAATTGAGAGTGTTTGTTCAGGTGAACACGTCTGGTGAGGCGAGCAAGTCCGGCGTCGAGCCCGGCGAGGCGGTCACGCTGTGTCGGTATGTGCATGAGGAGTGTCCGCGACTGAAGCTGCAGGGGCTCATGACGATTGGGGCCATTGCGAGGTCTCGCGCGACGACGGTAGAGAATGAGAATGAGGATTTTGAGTGTCTGAGGGGGGTTAGAGGGGTTGTGGAGAAGGAGTTGGGGGTGGAGGGGTTGGAGTTGAGTATGGGGATGAGTGAGGACTTTGAGGGCGCGATTAGGATGGGGAGCAATCAGGTTAGGGTTGGGAGTACGATTTTTGGAACGAGGCCCCCGAAGGAGCAGGCGAGGGTTGTGTAGTTGAATGGACGGAGTGAATTGGCTGTTGGATAGGGGGTTGGTTGGGTTTACGATAAAAATGAGAAGCGTTGCATTTTCAGGGAGTCTGTTTGGGGAGGAAATAATCGAAGAATTTTTTATCGCGCTGTTAATTACATCTGAAGTCATGTACATACATGTTACATACATAAATATATAGTTTAGATATGACCGTTATAGCGGTTCCCTTATCCCCTCGTCCGTTTTTTTTGCCCCTTTTAGCGCCTTTTTTTCTGGGCTGTTCATAGGCCAAAAAGCTGTAATTTACTCCACTTTCAGTGGCTAGAGACCCCCTACAGCAAATAGCAGAGCTTCTTTCAATACCGCGCTAAAATGGACAGAAAAAACGGACGAGGGGATACCAGGAGCAAACACGAAGAACCGGGGGCGGAGTCCTCAAAATGAATTGCAAAGGGGTTATCGAAGGAAATGGATTCAACAAAGAACAACAAAATAAAAAAAGGCGGCGCAGAAGAAGATAAGAATGATGAGAATTGCTCTTAACAAACGCTATGCGAGCTGGTATCTGCAAATGAATTAAAATAAACTTTGCTCGATTTTTGGCAGACCATCTTCTTGACTAACCGTTACCCTCCTATCTATCCCAGTCGCCAGGGCCGGTGTCCGCAGCGATGCCCTGGGATAACCTGTCCTCCATCTGCTTCACCAGTGTTTGTGGTACGGTGTCCTGGGTGGCGCGAATCGTGACGCGGTACATCTGCATTTCCAGTCAGATACACTACCTACGGACCCTTCTGGTCAAGAAAATACCGGAAAAAAAGGGAATGACATACCATTTTATCATAATTCGGCTCCAACCTCAGCAAACATCCCGTCTTCCCACTGTTCATTTGATAAACTGCGCAACCGACAATATTCTTCGGATTCGGATCCACCCCGTTCAAAATCTTAAACCGGAACCCTTCCACGATCCGTCGCGTGAAGGTCTCCGTTATCGTCCGCCCTTTACCACCTGGCACAGCAAAGGTAGACTGTGCCTCGAGCGGCGGGCCGCCAATTTGTCGCCATCGTTTGAAGAAATCTTCAGCTGATAGTGTCGAGGCATCCATGTATTTGTGCATGAGGACTGGAAGTTGGAGAGTATATGCTTGTAGGGCACCGGCCAGGTAGGATATTCGGATCGTTGGCGGTTTGGAGAAGGGTGCTTGAGCTTCGAAGCAGATTGTTTGTTGCGTCTGGCTGAGGGCGGGGACATCGGGGTCGGGCAAATTTTTGGTATCGATCTTGATGCAGCCCGGCGAGGGGTTGTCGACGGTGGTAGTGAAGGAACCGATAGGGAATGCGGACTTGTTCGTAAAGTATAACTTGCAGACGCCCAAATGAACACGGTATTCAGAACGGAGTCCAACCTGGATTTGCGCGTCTTCAAATAGGACACCTTCGTCTTGGAAGTAAAGTCTGTTAAACCCGACCTCCCAGTCAGCGGAAAGATGGGCAGCACTGGCAAGATTTGGTGCTGGAACATCGTCAACATCATCGAGGAGATCCACGGCGGGCGAATCGCCCGAGGCGCCTAGCGCAGCTTTCGCTTTGCCATTGGCTCTAGAGGACCCATTCACAATGGTAGTAAAAGAACGCTTCAATCCTGTCTGCTGGGTTAGGATAAACTCCTTCTTGTCAGCGTTAGCATCCTTGCCGCCCACGAGCCATGTCCGTTTGTCGCTAATCCCGACACTCTTCTGATGGAGTCTGGACAGCAATACCGACGCTCTCTCTGAGAAGGGTGGCATTTCGTCGCACACAGTACGAAGAAGGTCGTCCGTTGGAAGAGTTGCTAGAGAAAGGTACTCGCAAGCTCTCTGCTGGAGTTCTGAATCTGGAGATTGGCTGTATATACGGAAAACCTGGAGCAGCTGGGGTTTGATTTCCGGAAAAAGGTTGACAAATTTAACAAAAGACGAAAGAATTAAAGCGCGGGTCGTGTCGGAGCAGAAACCCATCTTTGCTTGCAAAGCCAAAAACTGTTCTATAGGGCTGCAACCCTTATTATCAGCGATGAGATGCCCGAATTCCCCTAGGATGTAGCCACCAATTTTCACCAAACTGTCATGGCAATCACCCTTGATGTACCCCAAAATATTTTGCGCGGCATATGCTTGTAGCTCCTCATTGTTCGTGACAATCTGGATGACTCGCTGCCAAACTTCATCGCTGACGTGGTCACCAGCAAGCGAGAGAAGTTTGAGGGAAATATCGATATACCACTGTGCATCAGTGGCATACTTTTCAGTCAGAATAGCAACCTTGAGCACCATTTCTTCTCGAATAGAATAATCGGCACTTTGGAGGTATCGTAAGAGTTCATTTACAATCGGACGCGCGTTAGAGGTATCACACATGCTGTACAAAAGATCTAGGCCTTTTCGGCGAACGCTGATATCCCGATCCCGCAGGGAGCCGAGGATAATGTTTTGGTGTTTTTTGATGGGGTCGAGGGTTTCCGCTCTTGCGGCGAAATGCGTCATGGCTTCCAGGCCAAGGTAGCGAACGTTTGTCTCCCGAGATTGGATGAACTTGCCAAGACGGGAGGAGATTTGCATCATGAGGTTATGTTCAGTATCGAGGTGGATGAGGAGGTTGATGGCTTCAAAAAGCACGGCATTTTGCGCATTGTTTTGCTGTACGTTTTTGGGCATGTCCATCGCGGCGTGCATGATCTGTTGTATAGACTGCCGTATGATGTCACGGACATGGCTGTCATCTAAAAATCACAGGGTTAGTGAAGTTCAAGATGGACTTGTAAAAGAGCATGCGTACCGGCAGGAGGATAATATTGAAGTAGTCTTAAAAGTTTCACCTGCACCCACGGACACGGCACCTTATAATATATGTAATCCGGAGCAATGTCATGGTCTACGACGATTCTCTTCAACCGCTGGGCGGCTTTGACGTAACTGCCCTTATATTGGTCAGGATTATCCTGCACGAGAGCCATAACGAGGGACGTGACAGAGAGTGTGACTCCCATATCCGGGTCGTCCATGAGGGAAATTATCCGCTCCGCCCATTCCGGCTGGACGATACCAGGAAATTTTCGGTATAGTCGCAAGAGTGTGAGAGCGGCCTTCTTCTTCACGAACGCCTTGGATGTCCTGTAGAGCGAAAATGTAAGCAAGGAGGACTATTATAACTAGGTGTTAATGGCCAGCACTTACGGAGATATCAAAAGCCGATGTACATCAACACTCAGGGCCTCCCCCATCTCCCTTCCACCCACATTGGCCACCGCATGCAAAGCCAAACAGTTATTCAACTCATTATGATCCAGCAAATCCTTCCGAATACTATTAACAACCAAATGCAGCAACTCGTGCTGTTCGTGCAGGAACAGCGTCACAGCCAAATATCCAATCTGCTTCTCGGAGTACTTGTTCGCGGAGATCAAATTGACCGCCTCCAGATGTCCGAAATCGACATCATAGCCCTGAATATAAACGTACAGCAGTTTGCAGACGTATTTCTTCTTCTGATATCCGTTTAGATTCCCATCCTTGAACTTCTGCCGAATGTTCGCTAGCTCCTTGTTTATCCGCTTCTCTTCTAGTTCCCGGGCTCGCGCATTTCGGAGGTCGGCAATAAATTGGACCAAGCCGCGCATGGAAGACATGTTGGCGCCGAGGTTGCTCTATTACCGGGCAATATAGTTGTTGGTGATGGGGTGGTGGTCCGGCTCGGAGTTGTGTATAAGGAGGCTCCGCAGCTACCTAGGTGAGCTACGCAGACGGCATCAATCACGCATAGCTTAATTCGTCGATGCCAGGGGAATTATACTATCATGATGGTAATCAATCGGAGGGATAGTTTCAGCAATGGTCGGGGCGGCGCAGGCGGCGGACCTTTATCGGGTGCGGCGGACTCGGAGGTCAAGCGTCCCAGCTCAGGGGAAGCTAAGCTGTGCGGATACCAGGGGGCGGACCACGCAACAACGGGGTCTGTGTGGGAGTCGTCGTAATATTAGGTGACCAGGCAAGCAGCAACACACGAGGGACGCTGCTGGGGACGAAAGATGGCGAGGTTGAGATACTCCTGGAGTCTCCTGTCTTGAAAGTTGATGCTCCACCTTGCGCGTCTTGGGATGGAACGGATTAACCTTGACGCGGATCCGGCCGACCGCGAGCTTTGATTGGCCACTGCGGCTGGGGTGATTTGTTTACTAAATGCTTACATCAGCCGTCTCCTTCCAGCAAGCAAAATGCTGCGTGAGTTCTCCGCATATCGGCCATACTGATGGAGGACATGGAATTGTTTGCATTCCCACTCTTTTCGTCGCCTGAAACTGCAAAGGAATACCACCGATCGATCGTGATCCGTGATAGTCTCTTAATGGGACTCAAGACCTCGCCAAACCGATGTATCTCAATGCAGGTTGACATTGCCCTGAGACGTCTCGGCTGATGATTTCATCCTATCTATCCAAGTGAAATTGAAAAGGGAGATTCGTAAACTTCGAGGGAGCCGATTTATTCATATGTTTCTGTACTTTCAACACTCCAACACATTAACCCGCGCAGCCCAACCGCAGGCAGAAAACATGAAAATCACCCATCGATGCCCACGCACCCGAAAAATCAATATCCCAAGCCAATAACAGTAAACCAACTAAGGAAGAAAAGAGAAAACAAATATCAAATCCTCCGACCGAAAACTCCCAGTGACCTAACACCCTTACTCCTGGTCAAAATGCCCGCAATCTCGCTGCTTTCGAGACGCTGAACATATTCATGCAACACCAAGATCTGATAACACCGGCCAGGTAACATGTCTATACCTTGGTGGTAAAATCTATCTCGCCGGGGAAATTGCCTGCATCGATGGCCTTTTCACAAGTGCACGAGTCTGGAGTTGTCGCTCAAGTTTGCGCACGGGGCGCGAATGCACTGGTCAGCATGTGGACAAGAAGTAGCAAGTTTTCTCCGCAAGGGAGGCAAAACGTGGCGAGCAACGAAGGGAGCCTGGGGCAAGAGGGGGAAATAAGACTGAAGTGCCAGGACATTGACAAGCAACATCCCAGGACCAAGCATCTGGCTAAGCATGCAGGGATCGATAGCAAAAAATGCCAAATCGGCAAAATGGAAGAAAAGCCCTGGCCCTCAAGTTTCTTCCCCATCCCCATTTAGATGCCAAGACCGTCCGCCCAACCACCTTGGAATGCAAGCGCGAACGAGGGGCACGTACAAAAAAGTGATCAACAAGACATTAACAGGCCGGGGGGGGATTAAAAAGAAACAGATAAATAGACAAAAATGCATTCAAAGCATGACCCCAAAGAATCCTGGTTCCGGCAGAACAAGGCAAGAAGGAAAAGGAAAAGAAATCTCACCTGCAGCTCTTTTGCCGCATGGACAGGCATCCCCGGGCGATGCAGCATGGCGATGATTCTCAGCGTCGGCACGTTCACAATTGCATTTGCCCGCTGGGCGGCTCCCTGTTCCGACAACACAACACGTTGTTAGCTTATACCCTGAATCCATGCCGAACCGCGTGGTTCGCGTTAAGGCTGATTATCGTCGTCTATGCTTTCCGGGTAAATTGGGGGTTTCTTATTTCTTCTACTTCTTCCCATAGCTTCCGCTTCTCCGCTGGGAGATCTGCCCGGGCCACGGATATCATAGCTACGCGGGGATATATCATGTCCTGCCGTGTATGTAGACGCAGAGGACACAAACAGCCGGGGAGGGGTGCAAGTGAGACAGGGCAAGAAAGGGGGTAAATCCAAACGACAGGAGAACGGGATGAGATAGGAAAGACGGGAAACATACGGCATGAGCATCTGGCACCCGAAGTGTCGTTTTCCGCCGTTGCCTTTTCGCAGGAACAATGCAGGGCGTGTTCCTTGCCACAGGAACATTTTGCCTGGACGGAGCAGACACATCCCTCCTTGGAGGAGCGGCAGCAAGAGAGAGGGGGAACAACCATTTTGTTGGATTAGCAGAGGTACGCTTGGTTCCTTTTTCGAGATGGCTTGGCTGGCTGGCTGGGCAATAAGTGATTTGATTACTCGAAACCGCCGCTGGAAACGGGACTTGGGTCTGATATGGGATGTTCGGAAGTATATCGTTGTTAGGGTTTGGATCAAGTCGATGACAGAGCGGGCTGCGGATTTCGTTCAGAACGCGATCAACAGAGGAATAGCAGATGAATAGTCCCTGAATGATTATGATGATGATGATGGTGAAGAATAAAGAAATAAAAAATAAAAATACAAAGAAGCCCCCCAACTTATACTTGTTTCCTATGACTGCATCACCACCGAATCCAAGCCTGGCAGCCGCCGCATTAGCAACTCCCGGCCGCTGATTGGCCAGGAGCGGGTTGGTCAGCAGCCTCACGTGATATCCACTTTACGACGTCAAGATTTCCTATTTGGGAATCAGGGCTTCTGCTGTTTGGAATTGCTGCGTTTTCTACCGGCCGAACACTGTTTTCTCCTCTTAGAGATGTCGTATATGGCTGACCAAGGTGGCGTCAGGCCACTCAGGACGGCATCATTTCAGAGCAACATAACCAGAGGAAATCACCATTCGAAGGAATCTGATTCGCAAAGGGACCGCCTCAGGCTGTATCCTCGTCGATGATCCACCCGCCTCTGTGCGGAGGTACGGTTTGCAGGTTTATATTGATTTGACCCCGTTAATCGTCTTCAATCCGAACCGAAGCTACTGTCGCACGGAATTTGCTTGACCTCGCCCTTGTCGACCTTGACGGGCTGAAATGTCAACAGTCCGTATCCAACTTATTGTGCGGTAACATTTTGCTGCTTCGTTTTTTACCGTGTGTCTGTTTATACGTATCGATTAATGCTATTACCACTGAGGTCTCAGCCGGACCAGCGGCGCAGGTTGGAGATCTACCACGTCTTGCGGTGCATTGGATCAAGAAATCTTCCAGAAAGAAGACACTCAACGCTAAAGCATGGAATGGTCTATATGTACTAACCAAGTCAATATTGTTGTTGGAGGTCGCGTCAAAACGGGCAATCCATCCTTTTGTTTTCATTTACCCCTGTCTCTCCAACTTTATTTCAAACCTTCAACTTGAAGTTTCTCCTCCAGGATATATTGCCAGCAGGTACACAGTCTGGCCATGGGATTCTTGCATAGTGGCAGAAAGTCGGCATCTGGGATTCTGTCCTGAAGATCTTCAAGACCGTTCACGCTGGCACCTATCCGAGATCACTCGCTTCATTCTCCAGCCCGGCTAGCAACTACGGGATTTTGTTCAATTTACCCGCTCCTTTTTGCCTTCGGTTCGTCCCTCTTATTTCCCGAGTTCACCGGGTTGGCCGATGTACAGACAGCCAGATAGCCCAGAATGAGATCCGAGCCCCGTTCCATGGCTAACCATGCCCTGGTCTATGGCTGGTGGATGAGGAGGCAAAAATATCCGCCAAGTTCGTCAGAAGTCATGCGGAACACTTTCTCGACTCTCGATTTCTGCCTACTGTATATTCCAGAAACGTACCCCGGACTCCGTACCCCATACATGCTCCGTTCCCCATACCCGATTCATACAACACCACCACACTTAATTTTACCTATGTTCCAAGATGGGATTGTTGCTGATAACCCATTCCTGGCAGCCCATGATCCATGCCACCTAGCAGGTTTAGTGACAAGAACGTGGGCGCCAACTGACATATTTACCCAGACCCTAGACCCGCCCCCGCAAACCATCCCAAACCAATCCACAGCCAAAATTGCCCAAGCCCGGAACCCGGAACCTAGCACATTGAAAACAAACAAAACATGAACCCCAAAACTAGACCCCGGATCCTGGATCGCATACCTACGTTAGAACCTGGCTCCGATCAAGGGTTCTCTTGTCCTTTCCTGCCGTACCCGCCTCCACAAGTTTAAGTTGGTTTGACACATACATTCATCCATACGCACCTCAGTAAACCAAGGCAAGGAAAAGCAAAAAGAACGGACCAAATGCATTCTCCATAACCAACCAACCACCTCACTCGATGCATGCCATTGTTTCTCCACTACATACATACTCACTTCCCTCCATTCCCCCGACCCTGATTTTTCTTTTTGCTTTTTTTATTTTCGCCTCCACCTTACTTACTCACACGTATGTACCCCATGCATCACCATGCATACCTATTCCCTGACCTGCCATGTCATGTCATGCCATTGAATACCATAGAATCCCCCATCCCAGCTTTTTACCCCCGCCCCTTCGCTGTGAGTAGGTAGGAATACGAGAAGAAGGGCGCGGGGTGGCTCTTGCCCCCCTCTGGATCCTGTCATGAGGGTTTCGGGGTTAGGGATGAGGAATGAATGAGGGGCAGTAGGTGGGGGGATGTACGATGGTGATCTACAGAGGCGCGTTGAAGGCGTCGTTAGTGATGGATAGGGAATGTGGAATGTTGGTCTTCGTGCGTATGGCATAGATATCGACTAGTGTAGGTGGTGTGGTATTGATGGGAGGAATGAATCAATGGTTGGTATTGACACGCGGGGAATAGCGGGAATAACTGAATTGTTCTAGGGAGGTATACTGATAAAAGTTAAGCAGGGATAAAAAAAATATGGGGAAAAGGTGGTTAAATTTATATACACCAAGTGAATTCGTAAAGAGTCGAAAGAAGAAGATGAAAGAGGGAACAAAAACAACTCCCCCAAAAACAGGCAGTTAGTTAACTTCGTTAGTTTCTCTCAATCAAAAATCCAAAAAGTCCATCCATCCGTCCACCCATCCATCCCTTATCCCCAACCCCTCATTTCACCATACTTGGGTAACTAGCGAAAAAATATTCCAAAAAGGGGAGGCAAAAGTAGATAGAAAGTTAAGAAGTAGCACCAAAATAGCCTCCCTAAAGATAAAAAGAGCAAATAAAACCGAATGCATATCCATCCTCGATAAGAAAATATCATTTCAAGTCGTTAACGCAAAAAAAAAAAAAAAAAGGCCCAATCAATCAATAGTAATCAATATATCCCTCTCTCTCAATCCGAAAAAGAAAAAAGAAAAGAAAGAGGGAAAGAAAACAAAACAAAATCAGAATAGCTGGCAAAAAAATGAATATCCTATCCTTAAACGCCAAAACTAATCCGATTTCGCAAAAGTGTCTTGAGAGAGATGAAAAGAATTTAAATAACGACGAGAAAACAAGGTAGACTTCATCAATTCGTCCCAATTTTGAAAGGCCGTGCCAAAACTAAATTGAGGAAGGAAGGCAAAGGAAAGAAAAGGAAAGAAAAGAAGAACACCATAGGTTTCCGGCGGAAGCCGGGTTTAACAAAATTTGGGAAAGGGGGTGGTGGCGGGAGGCAGAGGAGGAGAGGGTTGGGTGTGGTGTCTCTTATAGAAACCGTTCAAAATGTAGAAAGTAAGATATGGGTTGAACTCCGGGCCCTGTCCCAGAAATGGCGGTGGCCCTCGTTTTTTTGTGCATCACGCCATGAGTTGCGCACAATAGGGGCATTTATTTCCCCGAATACTCAAACGTAGCCGTGTACGCCCTACCCCTCATACCATCAAGGGGAGAATGCATACCGACTGTCCCATTCTCAAAGCCGCCCGTCGAAAAGTCATCTTGCAGCTTTGAATTCGAGTTAAATGGGAAAAATGATGCTGGTAGACTCATTGTGGAGGAATTATGTTGGCCATACGAAATGCCAAATGGATTCGAGCCGGCAAAGGTCGGGCTCAGGGGGGATATTTCGTCTTCTTGTGTAACGGTGACGGGTAGAGGAGCGGATTGAAGGCCGCTGTTGTTGGTGTCGTCTTTATATTCGGATTTTACATGTAGTTCTGCAGGCAGACTAGTTGGCGCTGTGCGGAGGCGGAGGGATGATTTGTTGTGGTTGTTGCTGAAGTCGGGTAGGCCGCTGGCTTTTCAAAGCGTTAGCCCTCTCCATATTTTTTAGACAAGGAAAGCTGGGAACATACTGGGTTGACTTAGACCGTATGGTTCTCCCTTGCTCTCCATAGATGTTTGAGAAACTGGGCTATCATATGATTGTCCACCATATGACATACCCAATCCTAGGGTAGTTGGATCTGGGGCTCCATAATCCAAAGCGGCGGAAGTGTATGATACTCGCAGCGGGGATCCTAACGATCCTGCTCTGGATCTTGCGTCTCTGTCGTGCAGCTGCAAACGTGGGATGTGGGGATGGGATGTGTGCGAATAAGAATTAGAGAAGCTGCTTGACCTAGAGAACATGTTCATGTGCCGCGGAGCGGAGGTTTGGGGGTTGGAAATGGAGGTGTAAAGGGCAGCTCTGTCGCCTGCTGATGTTATTGGAGACATTTCAGGCTCTGAGCAAGGGGCTGGCGCTGAAGTCGGCGACGGAAAGTATCCACCATATCCAGAAGTCGCGCTCAGGGGCGAAGTGATATACTCCTCCTCGCTCGACCTTCGGATGGTATCTATCGCTAGAGGAGTAAGAATATCTCCATCCGCATGGGAGTTAAAATAACCATCGGGAGATGTCAAAGTGCTGGAAGATTGTGGTCGGCTCCCGTATGGGGAATGCAACGCTTGAGCCATGTCGAAGTCATCAGGTAAAGCCCTTGATTTCAACATCCTTTCACGATCATCGCTAGTTAGGCGCTTCAATTTGGCTCTCCTATACAAGAATATTGTTAGCAAATGGAATAAATGATGAGAATAAATTAGTAGACCTACCGATTTTGGAACCAAACCTGCACTTGACGCGGGCTCAAACCGGGTATCTCCCTGGACAAACGCTCCCTATGAGCCGCATCAGGGTGAGCCTGACGAGTAAATTCACTCATAAGAAACCTCGTCTGATTGTGAGTGAGCCTGTGGTGAACGATTAGCATGTCTGATACTATTGATAGGATGGAGTAGTTCTAAAATGCCTACCGAAAGCGCTTCATTTTCCTCTTTTCCGCTCTCCGCTCCGCCGCTGTTTTGACTCGATCCTCGCCTTCAGGTTGCGGCTGCTCCTCGCTAAGATCACCCATATCAATCTCGTTTTCACAGTCGCCTTCGCCCTCGGCATCCTCAATGTTGCCTTCAATGAGGTGGTCACCATCTGCTGAAACGGACGTCATGTGTGTCGCTGGACTGGAACGAGTCGAACTTGACTGCATTGGAGGAAGCGAGTCAGGGTTGCTATCCAGATCTCTCGTCTCGGCTGTAGTCAGATCCGGTACGTTATCGTTTATCGCATTCTGATTCTCGCGGTGAATGTTCCCCTTGGGACTCAGATCCGGTTCCTCCTTAATTCCGCAGGTCGACGAGCTACCGAAATGTGCTTTCAGTTTTAAACCGATAGGCTTCTGGTCGATCGGCTCAGTGTCAAGAAATTCACAGGCCTTTACCACAGCTGAGAATGGTCCGTAGTTTCGTGATTGGCTAACCGCTTGTCGGGCCTCGAGCTGCTGGTTGTGCCAGCCAGTAACGGCCTGGTGCATGGATATAGGAGCCATAAGAGGCGACATCTCAGGGAACAATGTAACACGAGTGATCGATCTTTCTTCGCGACGTGAGCTAATTGCCCATACCAAGGATATTGGGATTCCAAGGTAAGGTGACAAGGCACATGTATCCTGATCGTGATGCGAGGTTCGACTGGTGGTAGCAGCAATGGAGCGCCTCTTTTCAAATCTCAGAGGTGGTGTTGCAAGGGCAGAATAAGCCAACAAGCTTCGGCGGGACGATTTACGTCAACCTTATCAAACAGGTGTCACAGGAGCTGGTCGGACTGTATACTGATGTTTTCAATACAGATCCAAATAGATAAGTTTGTGTCAAATTCTTATCTCCTCGCTTCCTTTTCGAGGGCGGCGCGCTTAAAAAATGCGGTCGATTGAGGTTAAATCGAAGATTTCGTTTGCCGATATTGTTTCAACTGGGCTTTCGAGGCTCCTCGAAGTTTCAAAGGTAGTAAGGACACAAACTTCAGGTGAGATGTGTTTAGGCCAAAGTAAAATGTGCCGGGGAAATTCAAGAGCCCTACAGAAATCCAAAACCCAGCGGGAATGGGCCGGAGCTGGCACAACGAATGTGGCGAGATGTGTTCCGAGGCGTCGAGGGTCGGGAAAATACACAGAGTAAAACGATTGTAGTGGGACGGATTAGCGCAAGATATTGCTTCCGCTATAAAATATTTCCCCTGTAGCGAATGACACTCCCCGGTGGCGGTAAAAATCCCTTAAAACGAAGGGCAACACAATCAAATGGTGTAACAGGCAGATATATGGAAGAAACAAAGTAGGCTTCCTTTTTTAAATCCGGGGCGTAGACTGTTCTTTTGTACAGATCTCGATATACCTCATGGTACTAAAAGCGGAGGATGGCTTGGCATCAGAATTCCTAGCATGAATAACGAGGATGAGAGAGGGGTGATGGGCCAGGGTGAAATGATAAACCTGGTTGCTCCAGGACATCGAATTAGCCCAAGCGGCTCGGCATAAAGAAGGACTTGGACAGGGTAAGAACGCACGTCAACCCAGAAAGTTGAGGTATCCGCTTTGCGGAACGGGGGAATACTCACTCGGTGACCACGGAAGGGGTCGGCGCTTGTGTCCGCATTACCGCATATCATGTAGGAGGTTGAACCACGAAAGCATACGATTCGGTCAATTGACTACCAGTTTAACGGTCCATGGACCGTAAAAATGCCGGTTGATATGTTAAGAAAAACCTGACTTTTCTTCAATAACTAGTAGTATTAAATACCAAGATGCATCGGAGGTTGTGCCGTGTATTGTCAACATGTATCGAGGGGTTGGATGGGGGTAGCGCCAAAACGCCCAATGCTGAAGATAGCTCCTCAGTCGAATTCCATAGAGGAAACGAAATAGGAAAGGTGATAGAAAGTTCACCGTAGTTCCAGCGAGCATGCCTGCCTAATCCGCACATCAGAAGCTACTTGTATTAAGCCGCCAGAAAGGTGGGCTCCATGACCAAGAGATCCTCTAATGAGGGGAACCTATTGGCTGCCCGCATCTCCAATTGGTGTGATATCTGCGAAGAGGCCTCCACCATCGTCAGCGGTTTTGTTGGCTCCATAGCAGAACTCCAGTGTATCCGCATGGGGTCCTGTTGAAACACTCCTGCAGCCAGTGAGCGTCTCGCCTAACTTCTCGGTCCGTTTGGGGTGTAGCCAGCTTGCAGGGTTGAGCAGAAGGCTTGGAATAAGAGTGGACGCCATTCTGTGTGAGAAGCTGCCCAAATCTTGGGCTGAGCGATTGTAGATGGCTTCAAACCCAGAGGAAGCAGCCCATTCCCAACACAACGCGTCCCTAAATCAGAGGATTCAGCCTTTTACTCAGCCTCCTGTCAGTGGTTAAGGTAAGGTCCACAACATGGGGTGTTGGGGTGACACAACCGGTTAAGATTCTAACAACGGTACGACCGGACCGGAGACCGAAAGCCAGAGGGCTAGAAAGAGGATAGGCTGGCTCGCTGGGAATCCACCGTAAGGAGTTTAGCGGGAGAGAGAGTCAGGCGGCGGGGTGATCCAGGTTATTTCCCAGTTAAAAGTCTGGCACTACAACCAAAAAAGCTGTAGCACAGGCATGGGGCTGGTCAGAGAAGCAAGGTTTCAGGGGGTGAACCTAGGGGCCTAGGGGGACCCTGCTTCTTGTGGTTGTCAGGTATGGGCAGCCAAAAAATAGGCTGGGTTGGGACCTGCAGAATCAACGGGTTGGCACAACTGCCAGAGGGCCCTGCCGAAGTGAAGGAGTGTGGAAAAATGGAAGAAGCGAGCTCTGATCAGCGGTTGGTCGGGAAAAAACAGAGATGGGGAGCACACCAGTGCAGGCATCTGATGACAGGCAGCCCCGGTAAGTGGGAAGGCTAGGCAGGTGTGGGCAATGACAGAGCAGGCGAAATGACCTGCTTCGGTCCGTAGTAAGTTAGTTAGCTAAACAAGGATAATGGGTGTGTTCAAAGCAAATGTAATAAGAAACCACCCCAGATGGTATGTCGAGACGGGCCGGCTGTCCATGGGCTGCGACTATTGACGCCATGTAGAAACCAC
This sequence comes from Emmonsiellopsis sp. PD_33, assembly GCA_032988165.1. Lineage (NCBI taxonomy): Eukaryota > Fungi > Ascomycota > Eurotiomycetes > Onygenales > Ajellomycetaceae > Emmonsiellopsis > Emmonsiellopsis sp. PD_33. The sequence goes on from JANTQF010000097.1 coordinate 26,160, forward strand.
CGATCGATCTCGGAGTGACGGAAGCTATGAAACTGTGTGTCGCCTCGTCCTGTGTTTGCTGAGTGAAATGGGATATCCAATAATAGAACATTCAACAACGCGGGGGAATTATGCCAGTCGCGGGGATGGAGCAGGGAAGGCGGAATAAAAAAAAAAAACGCTCGGGGTAAAGCGAACAGGCGGAGAAACTGAAGGGACGGGATGGGTAAACACGGTGAGGAAGGGAGCCAGTAATTTTCCACTTGGACGAATGTTTGTCCGTCCATCCAGAGCATGATAATGGACGCATAAAAGTCCTGGGACGGCGGATGGGGTATCACCATCGCATCTTCAGATTGTTTTACCCGCAACAACGTCAAAAATATGTCCTACAAACTGGCGCTTGGAGTGACCATACCAGCCGATCACAAAGAGATTCCCCGTGCAACGCCTGCCAAGCTCACCTCCGGACGTCAGTTGAGAAGCCTTGATGGATCCGAATTAGTCCGCTCTACGGGGACAAAGCTCTTGGCAACAGCCGGACTCCAGTAGGCCAACTTTAGGCTGGGATCAAGATCCGCAGCAGGGTTCCTCCAGGTTGGCGAGAAACACGGTCTGTGGCGGGAAACTTGTGGGATGGCAGTCGTGCCCATCGCACCAGACAGCACCGAGGGATAACTACACGGCACTTAGATGCTACAACATGACAGCCACAACCATTGGGAATTTGACACGCCCGAGGTATCGTGAGCAAGCTTGTGTGTTTGAGAGTCGCGTAGCCAGCCGGGAGTCAGGCTGAAATGCGGGTAAAAAGGGGTGGGTTCTTCTCGTTAGGCTCGAGTTAGCCAGCACGCTGAGGGAGGGATAGGTGAGACTTGCAGACAGTTAGGATGGCTAGGATGGTTAGGATGGTTAACCTAGCTGCTCCACACCCAACCGGCCATGGAGTCATGGACTCATGGGCCGAAGCTGCTGCCGGCGGTGGACCTGGTGGTGGTTGGGACGCGGGATGTTGTGCAGAGAAGAAGGGTTGACGTTGGCTTCGGCGTTTTGACGTCGTCTTAGTTCTGGGGGGCAGATTGCTTGTTCCATGCCACTCACGCCGGGTAAAAACAACACCTCTACTAACTTACTCTTGCAGTCTGATATCGCGGGGAAGCTCTTCTCTGCTGTATCCCCAGTCTGCCAGTGCATTGCATCCTTATTACTCTGATTATTGGCAGCGGTGGCGGCGCCCTGTTCAACCTTGGAACCGCCCACCGCAGCCACGGTGTATCAAAACAGCCCTCTCTCTTCGCTGGCCTTGCTGGTGGCTATATTTATCTTCTTTCCGCCCCCGGCCGCGTTTCTTTTTATGCATGGCGGATGCCCTGATGGGGAAGTTGAGTGTCCACCTCCGCGTTCTGCAAATCATCCATCCCATATAACCAGTATCACCAGTATCACCAATATCAATGCGCCCAGAAACAACCACTGCTCTGTACATACTATCTCCACTCTGTCCGAGAACCTAGTTTCAGGCTTTGGATTGAAACCTCAAGGCCCATCATTTATGCCACACCATCCGCATGAAATCGTGCGCGAAGGAATATCCCTCTGCACAGACAGCCAAATCCTAGTTCTGCCTGCTTCCCACTTTTTATCCAGAAAGAAACGGACTCTGACCCGGGCTGTTTAGCTACTGAGCCAATGAGCAGAATTCTGGCCTGAGATGCAATCTTAACAAGGATGATGCCAGGGATCGGCTTCTCTTCTCGACGTGTGCAAAACTTTAACTCCTTCAGCCACGGATCTACTTTCCCCAGCGAGAAAGATAGTTATAGGCCTGGGAGAAACAAACGGCCAGGCGAAGAATGCTGTTTGACCGCTAAAAACCCGTCTAACCACCGCCTCTCGTCATGCAAGTTTCAAAACCCAGGTTTCAACCATTCTGGACTCGGCAAGAAGCTGTGACGATTTTACCCCCTCGGCCACCCACCACCTCACCCTTTGATTTATTAGCTGTTCTTCTAGAACAGCGAAGATGGAGTTTAAACCTTTAGGATGTCGATCCTCTGATTTATCCATTTCTTCGCAGCCGCCGTCCTTTTTTCCCGCTTTCTTTGTGGCGTTCTCCCCGGAGTCCCCATTTTTTCTACTCCCCTTCTAGAAGGCGGATGGAAAAACAGCAAACAGCAAATCAGACGCAGGTCAGTCTTTTTTAACTTATTATAGTTAGCGGATGATTTTATTATTTGCTTTTTTTTCTGTTATGTTCTTTGCTTTTTTCCGTTTTTCGCGCCATTTTTACCTCCTCCCCAGCAGGCCCTGTAACTCTCGGCAAGGAGAAAAGCCGCCGTTTTTCCTGGACTTTTTTGTCTTGACCCCCTAGCCCAAAACCCTATTCTGTGCTTGAGGAGGGGAGAGGAGTAATGGAGGATTTGCACGCGCCGTGTCAGGATGGAACTGCATTATTTTTTACTAATTCGTCGTTGACGATTGCACAGCTGTTACTCTTCGACGCTGTTTCCGCGCTGGATTCTGTCGGAATAAAATAAGGGGAGTGTCTATTATTTCTTCAGTGACGACAGGGTTCTATGAACACAGCGGTTAGCCCACTTAGTTAAAAACTATATTTCGTTTCTTTCGCCCGTCCCCAGCCTCCTTCTATCCATCTAAAAGGAATCATTGTGATGGAGAATAATAAGGTGCTTATTATTACACATTTTTCCGAGTTTATTTCTTCTCGTCTCCCTTTCTGACATCTGTTTTCTGGCTCACAATTTTCTCCATCACGCCGAAACGAAAACCCGAACAAAAGCAAAAATTCCCTAGGGTGAATGTTTTCTCCAACCTCACTAACTTCTAACCCCACACACAACATGCCGAAACCACCATACCTAGGCACCTAGGCACAAAAGTAACCACAACGCCGTGGGACACTCACGGCAGTTGAAGAAAGAAAAAGGGGGAGAACAAACAGTTCGTTCCCCATCCAGCGGTGGATTTCGGAACATCTTGTTTCCCTCACCATCACAATAATAGGCAACCAGCCTAGGTGCTTCAAGGCTGTTTTAAACATGCTGCACCATCTCTCTTCATGGATGCGTCGTCGTAGCCGCCCGTGCCCTTGCCCGTGCGATGTTGATGTAGATGTGTGCGCGGCCGTGGCAGATCCGAGGAGCAACAAGCAGCTGAGATCGTGTGATTGGCATGGTTCGCATAAACTAATCTACGCCTTGTTTCGTTCCCAAACGGATCGTTGTCTTGGTTAACTGGAATGCCGGTTTCATGGGCTGCGAGGAGTGAGAAGTGAGAAACAGCCGAGAATCTGCGAGCAGGTTTGCTGGTGGGGGAGGAAGTACTGTAGATACCGTCAGCAGAATGGGATGAAGGTGAGTGATGGATGGATGAATGGTTCCTGGGAAATATGGGGATTGTTCGTTACGCTTGGCTGTGGTTGTGACCATCAGATCAGGAACCGCACCCGGATTGTGACGTCGACTGGCGTTGGGAAGTTTTACCTAGGCACGGCAATTTCGTGGACTATTTTTTGTTCCTCAGGACGTTCGTTCATGGAACCGAGTAGTAGGTAAGATGCCTAGGGATGGATACACATCCACACATGTCTGAGAATGTCATCGGCGGTTATCGACGCACTGGTTCTACATTCCAGGTATCATATTTTGAAATATGGCAACTACCAAACGGTCAGTCGAGGGGGAATACAGAGTACTAACTACCAAATACATGATTCTAGGTACATGCCAAGTATAGAACATTTTTCATTCTTTCGCTTTCATTCTACGCCGCTTGCTACCTATGTACTTGGGAAATGCATGGACAGCATAGCTTAGATAGTTACCATTTATTACCTAGAGAATGTTTAAAAAAAATAACAATAATTAAAGCAAAAGAATCACTCCTTCTGACATACATATCATGTCCCCCGCGCCTTGCTTCGTATCAGACAAACCCTACGGACACTCCCTGGTATGTAGTACATACTCTTCTCGGGCTGTCAAAGCTACTTTACATATATAGATAGATAGGAGGGTTACGCGTGCGCGGGTATCATTCAATCAATCAACCACACTCCTTTCTGTTATAAAAATCCGTAAGAAAATGACAGTATATAGGTAAGTAGATGTAGAACTAACTCGGTAACTTACCTACTTCATCGCGTGCATTTCTCTCTTTTTTTTTCCTTCTTGTTCTTGATTTTCTTGTTTTATTGCGGTAGTTCCTAAGTCAAGAAGAGGGAGAAGAGGGAAAGAAGACGGAAAACAAGGAGAAGAAAAAGATCATTTTTCCAGGGGAACAAAAATGCAGTTGGTTATCATTATTGGACTCCATGCGTTAACTACGTATCCTACCTAGCATAAATGCTTTTTTAAACCTCAAAACAACAGGCGAAATCACACCATAAAACCGCAAGTAATAACACACATGACAATATATATCAACACATCAACCACCATAAACCACTTCCTCAATTAATCAAGAATACTCTCCGGTTGCACATCCCTCTCCTCTTCCTCCTCCTCCTCTCCCCCCTCCTCCGCAATAGTCTCCATAACCTCATCAACAGCCCCCTCAACGCCCAAAGCCTTAATCTTCGCCTGCGTCATCTCATACACATACTGGCCCAGATGCTCGATGCCCTCCATCGGGGTCCCCTCGACATCTTCTGCAACTGATCGCTTGGTTGGGAAGAGCTCGCCAGGGACTAGCATGAGCTTGTCGGGCCGTTTGGCGAGGATATCAAAGGCCGGCTTGAGCTCGAAGCACGATTCGAAAACTTCTCGACGACCGAGGATGTATAGGCCTAGGCGCGCGCGGGAGAGGGCCACGGTGAGCCGGCGGACGTCACGGAGGTAGCCCACGGTACGGGTACGGGTGAGGGAGAGGAGGACGTCTGGGTGGTTTTGGGTTAGCTGGGTGTCTGACATGCTGGATGGGTGGATGGAGGAGTCTACTTACAGTCATTTTGCTCTCCTTGATACTTATCCACCGTCGTCACGATTTTCGGGAGACCAAAGAGCGAGTTTTTAGCGCACCGGTGATTGAGGACATCCTTGATGAGTGCTTTTTGGCCCGCATACGTTGTTAGGATCGATATTTTGGATGCTGGATAGCCAAGCAGACGCATGTATTGGTATATCGCCACGGTGTACTCGGCCTCTCCCAGATTTTGAATGAAATGGGGGGATGGCTCTCGTTCGCCGACTCCCTGGTAGTCTGGGACGTTGATGAACTGGTAGTCGAACTTGAACCCGGGGTTGGCGAGTTTGAACTCTTCGTTCTGTTCCACTGATGGGAGATTCCCAAGTCGCTCATAGCGCCATTTGAACAGTTCGGCGATCGAAGGGCGTGAGCGGCCTTGTTGGTCGAGGTTTATGGTCGGCACACCTAGTCTAACAAGTCGTAAGAAGAGAGTTTGTTCAAAGTTTGCGTATTGTCGGAAAGCTAGATTTTGGACGATGGGGGAATTTTGGAGATGATCACCACAGAGAACCACTCGTTTAAGCGGCAGTTCTCCGTTCTTGACATTCTGAAGAGCACATGGTATGAAGCTTTCGATTTCCGTGATTTGCGCTGCTTCTTCCATTACGACATTGTCATAGTGGAAGCCAAGGGCAGCAATTTCTTGTCGCCTCATAGCCGCATGGGTGGAGGTCATGGCGATTATTCGAGCCTCTTTTACCAAAAGATAATTTGCTTTGTCGCGTTGTTGCCGGAGAATCTCAAAAGGACGAATATCCTCTAGCTCAGAAAACAATTTTTCCATATGCCTTTGACAGCCAGAGACCACATCGAGCAGGGCCTCCTTCGGCACATCCGAATCAAAGAGTGGCTTTGGTGTGTCCGAGAAAAATGAATGGAAAGGGAAGGCTTCAATGACAGTTTCACGCGGACAGTCCTCAGACTTGATATTGTCCCAGTATTTCGTCCACGCTGGTTGAATGTAAACCGTATTGAAATAGCCTGCAGTTTCGCATGAGTTACCATGCGCCCCTTCTGCTCCGATGGAAGCGGCTAAGCGATCAACTTCAGCAAGGTAACTGGCGCGATTCTCAAGGAATGTTTCCACTCTGCCAAACTTGCTGTAGCTAGCATCAGTGTCGAGCTCCTCCTCACCACGACCAAGCCGCAAAAGATGGCGTTGGTCAATATCCAATGCCATGATCTTTTGGAAAAGTTGGTTGAGTGCCTGATTACTATGAGCAACGAGCAAAGTTCGCTCATTAGGGAAATTGTGGTAAATATTGCTGATAATCTGAGTTGCGACATCAGTTTTGCCGGTTCCAGGAGGGCCAACAATAACAGTCAACCCGGGCTGGGTACCGGACACGATAGCTTCAACTTGAGCTGGGGTGAATCTTATCGTGTTGAGTTTTGGGGCATCAACCGGATAAGGCCCTGGGTTAGGGGGCTGATATGATGAAACCCGTATTAGGCTCTGGGTTGATTCCACCACCTCAACTTGGTCGCGCCGTCGCTTTTTGGATGGGTTTAAAGTGGCTGCCTTTGACTTCTCACCAAACATCTCTAGAACATAGGGAGGTCCAAAACTTGAGGCCTTAGTTCCGGTTGGTTCAATTGTCCTTCCAGGAAAGCTTTCAATAAGATGTTCCCAGTTTAAGAAGGTATCACGGAAGTCCACAGATTTGACTTTATTGTCCAGCTCGGTGTATTTTGCGCCAGCAGGATCTCCATAGCCCAGGAAAACCTCCTGCAACCATGACGGTAGATTTGTATCTGCAATTGTAAGGTTTTGCATGGTTTCGAGAATTGGCCGGAAGTTATTTTCTCTGCCTTTCCGCCTAACAATCACGTTAATAGCGCTATAGACATCGGCCTTGCCTTTGGCGAGACTGTCCATGTCTGCTTTGTATGGTGCTGCGTCGAGGTTGACAAGCAATCTTCGCATCCGGGGTCGCGGTCTATGTCCATTTGTCTCATCGGCTTGAGGTTCCCTCAGCCGCCGTCCATTTTCGTCGAGAACTTGTACAATTTCGGCAGTGCGAACATGGAGCAGTCTGACCTCATCTTTCGGATCCCTGTCTGCACTAAATATCTGCTTCACCGATTTCTTAGGCTGCATTGCAAGAAGGAAAACTACATCGTCCTGACGAAGGCTTTCCCATTCTCTCCGGACATTTTCCCCAAGGCGGCTCACGTCGAGCATGATTTCAGCGCGAACGTATGCGGGGTTGATTGATCCGACTTTCGGAGGCGCAACTTCGGTGACGGCCGGTTTTGAGATGGGAATCGCCATCCTTGAGAAGCCTTCAAAAGACACCTCTCCGGTATTTCTCTTGAGACGGGGCTGTAGCCGCTTGATGACTGATTCCAAATCTTTCCGGATTTCAAAGAAGGATTCAGATCGATAAAGGAGGAAAGATCGCCACAGGAAATCGCCCAGACTGAGATACTGTAGGTTTAATTTCGGGATAGCCAGGGGTTTAGAGCCATCATAGGACTCGTTTCGGAGCAGAGCAGGATCATACAGCGCCGTCTCAGTTGGTAAAACGGTTAACTCTGACGCGGATTCTTGAAACGAGCGCCGGCGCTCGAATGTCGACAGAATAATTTCGAGGAATAATTGGCGATCGGGAACAATGTTAGTCTGCTTGGGATAAGATGTTCTGAAACCGAGATGAGAACACAAAGTTTCTAATTCCTCGTCAGTTAGGGCAGACAAATGGCCTTCCAATTCGGAACGCTGTTCAATAGAGCCGTAATTCGACAATGCCAAAATCGTCAATTTCTCCTTGAAGTGCTTGATTGCTGTTCTCTGAAGATGTGCGAGTTCTCCGCAATGAACCTCATAGACAGCCTCGGGAGATTGGTGCTGGCCCGACTGGTCATCCACAGCAAAATTTATAAAATGTCTGAGGAGAGTGTAAAAATCGCGGAAGAGGGCGTTCGGTTCATCATTGTAGAGTTTGGACAGGCGGATAACCGAAAGGATATTAAGATCTTTGAGAATAGAATTGAAGTACCGTCTCGTCGGAAGTTGACTGTCCAAGTCGACCAAGAACTCCATGAATCGTTCGCAGTATCGCACGTTGTCCGCATCGGTAGAATTAACGGGGTTCAATCGCTGGAGGAAGTCAAGGAGCATCGAATATAGCCAGGAGCGCTCGAACCGAAGTTTCGCTTTTCCAGCTTCATCTGCCTTGTCGTAGCGTTTCCCAGCCAGTCTCCATCCCCTTTTCAATGAGTCCATCTGTTCGAGTAGCTTGTTTCTCGTAGCCTCGCTATGAAGGTTGTGCCAAGTCGCAATCGACACAAGCGGCGCGCATTCCTTGCGGATAAGGCCATTCTCCAACGACTGGAAAGCGCTAATAACAAACGACAGGAGATATATCTTGGAAGTTGTAGGTAAGCTTGTATCGAGGTTCAGGGCAAGTATACGGCGGAAAAGGTTCGAGAAATCGTCTGGTCGATCGGTGAAATGCTCTGCAACGGGGTCAGCACATGCTACCTGGAATCTAACATCCAAACGCGGGCTTCTCTCACCCCATATTGGCAAATGTTCTCTGTGTTTTATGCCCGCGATCACGGCAATCAGCAGGACATGGTAGTTGGAGGAGTCTTCGGAGTAAGTAGGCCATAGGAATCTGGGGGTTCAATGTCAGCGGAGGCAGTCCCGGGCAATGGCAGGAGGAATCAAACATACTTCTCCAGCACATGCAGGTTTTCCAGTATCAGCAGAGAGCGAATGGCAAACTTCTCGGACACCAGGCCGTCCCATATCTCGTTCTTGATCACATCGGGTTTGGCCCTGGGAGCTCTGGCCAGCCGCAGCCAGTGATTCCTGGCCAGCTGCACCCAGCGGTTGTCCTCCTGGAAGTCATTCACCGAGGGGCGGAAATCCAAACTCTGCGCCATAGCCGGACGCATCTGCAGGCCCATTGCTGAAGACCAGGTGGTTGCGCTGGTCAAGAATCGAAGTTGACCAAGTTCCAAACAGAAGTTGGCGACGCGCAGAAAACGTCCGTGCGCGCTTTGTCAGGCCGGGCAAACCCAACGTCGACAAAAGCTTCAACCACAACTCCGCAATCCAGCACCCACCAGCCCCTGATATTTACTTGCTGCTGTGCCAGGCAGTCCAGTCGCATTCCCTACCCTGAAGCATGGCGGCAGACGAGATTCCCGCGGTCAAGGTCTATCGCCAGCTGGTCCAGGACCTGCTGGACAAGGCGGCGGAGGTCAAGGACGCCAGCATCGAGCCCCCGCTGAACGACTCCGACCTGGGCGACGCGATACACCAGATCCAGCTGAGGGAAGCGAGCGGGCTTAAAGAGCAGAGCCAGCAAGCTCAGTACGCGGTGGTGGAAACAGCTTTTCGCGAGAAGTTCTACGACCTCCTTGTCAGTAACCCTGCGCGATTGAGACCAAGTGACAGCTTTCTAACGTCGCTGTATACAGGCTACGACATCTATTGACGACCCTGCTTTTATTCAAATATGGAACCTCCTGGATATTGTCTCTATATTCTCGGACAATGGTGAGCTGCTGTGGGAATGTGTTCGTTTGTTCGGGTCCTAACATCTGCCATAGAACAATGCGAACCAGGCCTTATATTCTGGCTGATTGAGGAGCTGTTGGACAGTCAAACCATCGATGGCTGTCGGAAAGTCTTTGACTACCTAGAATCACGGAGGGAAAGGAATACTGCAGTACGCTTGCTCCGGAAGAAGTTTGCGATGGACCTATACTGATGCGTAGCGGTTACAGAAACACTTCAAGCAGAAAAACTTGATTATCCTACGATCATGCAACGAACTCCTACGAAGACTCTCGCGAGCCGAGGATACGGTATTCTGCGGTAGAGTGTTCATTTTTCTCTTCCAGAGCTTTCCGCTAGGAGACAAAAGCTCCGTCAACCTGAGAGGCGAATTTCATACAGAAAATGTAACCACGTTTGATGAACTACCCAAAGCTCCGGAGAGCAATGAAAATGCGATGGAGGTGGATGAGCCTGAGAAAGAGGCCTCCATAGACACCAAGACGGAATCCCAAACAACAGAACGACCACCCAGCACGCAACCTACACAGGGCTCATTCGACGAGACTCAGCAGGGCTCGAAGCCGGTTACACCAAAGCCGAGTAGCCCAGAGACCACGCCCCCGATTGCCATGGACGAACTGTATCCCATTTTCTGGGGTCTACAAGCCAATTTCTCCGCCCCCGCCAGACTGTTTGATCCTTCCAATTTTGCGTCGTTCAAAAATGGTCTTGAGACGACCCTTTCTATCTTTAAGAAGGTCAACACCGATATGGAGGTTCGAACGACCAAAGGGTCAGAGGAACAACGTCGTGGCCTTAAACGGAGACGGGTAGGAGATGGCACTGAAATGACAAACAGCTTCAATCCCAAGTATCTCACTAGCCGAGATCTGTTCGAGTTGGAGGTATATACCATCGTTGCCACACTAGTGATCGATTGCTAACTCAATGGATAGGTGAACGACGTTGCCTTTCGAAGACACATTCTTGTCCAATCTCTGATTCTTCTAGACTTTGTTCTTTCACTTACACCGAAGGCCAAAGCAAAACTTGCCGACTTAACAAACAAATCAGTGCTCTACCCATATGTGCTGAACGACGAGGATGTGAGTTTCCCCTGCACTTCGATGTGTTGTTCGAATTTCTAATCATTATCTAGGCAAAATGGGCTACCCAGACCAAATCGGCCATCGCTAGTTATTTGCAGCAGGGCTCGGAAGGCAAATTCTATTATCGTATGGTGGATACAGTCCTCACAAGGGATAAGAACTGGGTTCGATGGAAGGCCGAAGCGTGTCCTCCAATTGAGCGCACCCCAGTCTCTATTCAAGATTATCTGGATACCCAAACTAGCTCAATCAGAGTGTCCACCAGCAAGCGGCTCCGAGCGACCCCAATGGGAGCACTAGATCTAAAGTTCCTGACTGAGGACAAGAAACATGATGCCGTAGAACGTCTCAAGGCATCGGACAGATTCACCACGCCCGAGCCAGATTCTTATATGCGAGACATCGAGGGAGACGAACTCGACCTCGAAATGGCAATGACCGATGAAGAGAAAGAACAGTTAGCAAAGGCCAAGGCCAGCAAAACCTGGAGGACATTGCGTCTCTCTTCTCGAAGCAAGCTCAACTTGTTCGACAAGATCGAGGACGGGAATAATCTCAAGGTTCTGTTTGAGACTCCTGCGCCGCCAGAGGACGCGAGCAAGCCACAGACAATTACGGAGAATGGCGTGAACGGTCAGGAAACAGGGAAGGAAACTCCCGTGAAGGAGGAGGCGAAGGGGGAAGTTGAAGATGAGGCAGCAAAGGAAAACCAAGCCCCGTCCAATCAATCAGCACTGGAGCAGGAAGGTTGATTTCTTTTCCATCATGGCAATGAATGCCTTATGTCACTTCGTCAAGGCGAATACATTTAGAGGAACTAGATCCTCCGAACGAGGTACACGTACATATATTCCGGTCCGGGAAGCGCTGGTGGGCCGTAGGAGTCTAGTACGAACGAATTCCTCATTCGATCCGCACGGCTTATGTGCCTCCCACTATGCCACCAATCACCGCCGATTAAACCTTTGAAATGGCACTTCTCGGCGGTTCCAGCGTCCGTTTAACACATAGCGGCGATCGAAGGTGGGGGGGTACCCAGACAGAGACTGCCGCTCGCGTGGAATCACTATGAATGGTTACGTTGAATTGGGTTGATGCCGCGGGATTCGTTAGATTTACAGCGAGGAAGGATGTCTTATTGAACCGCGTCTTCGTCGGCTGATATACAAGCATGTTTGGAGGCCCATTTTTCTATCTCCGTTACCTATCGTCGCCTTCTTCCATTGGTGTGATATACCTTCTTCTCAATCTCACACTTACAAGAGGTAGATATATGTTTATTGAGTGCCGAATCTTGCTTTATTCTAGTTCAACGTGGATCCCCCCCTTGTCCACGTGGAAACTGAGATGACCATCCACCAACTCGAGGCAGGCAATCTTAAAAAGAAAAAGGAAATACATCAAAAAATCATAGACCAGTAGATAATAGCAATTACTACCAAATAAAATCAATTATCTACTACGCCCGCGGCCCATTCCACATCCATAGGTGACTAGCTCCTGAGCCTTAACCCGCCCATTGAACCGGCAAAACTCCTCATAATCCTTTTTAAAAACAACCACGCCTTCCCCTGCCACCAATGCCTATGCCCCTGCCCCTGTCCACCCGATGCTCCAACTCGATATATCCGCCTCGAAATCCCAGCAGGCTCCATTTCCAAAAGGACCCGAGAGGCTATATATGTAATTGATAGAATAGTATCTACCTCCTTGGCTAGGCGCGGTTTTTTCTTCTTTTTCTACCTTTTTAACGTCGTGGTATGAGAGGACTATATTTACTTCCTGGGATAACTAGCTACTTACATGCTTGGATGTCCCATAGGGTCTTTCCGTGCATTCTCCTGATGACATTTCATAGCTGAATCGAGTTACTTGCTATGGAATAGCTGATCCAACTCGAATAAAATCCTTTGCTCTATCCCGCTCTATCCCGCTCTGTTTAGATACATATAAACAGATGTTTCGTTAGTGTAGTCTATTCTAGTATATATGTATGTACATAAACCCCCCACAGATACATAGGCCGTCGACGGAGCGTGGTGATTATCAGATATGAAATCAGCATCCCAAAACCGACTGTTAAGAAAAAAAAAGAGTAAGAAACTCAAATGGGAATAGTTGAATGAAATGATCCACAGACTCATTCATCTTCAGTTTGAACCACCAGGACCCTTCTTCTCCTTCTCCACCTTCAGCTGGTCGACAATATTCTTCGGATCCTTGAACGCGATGGCGACGAATCTGTTTACATAGTTTTGTTAGATAGAAGAAAAAGAAAACACTAGAAAAGAAAGAAAGGCGATTTTCTAGAACCGTACTTACTTCGTATGGCTTCCCCGAGCTAGGATTTCATTTTGCGTGTTGGTGAATTTGATCGAGGTGTATGCTAGGGTTTTGCCGACTGGAGATAGAATTTTTTGTGTTAGAGGGGATTGATTAGGGGGGTGTTATTGCTGTTATATATAATAGACTTGAGGTAGAGAAGGGGGAAGGGCAGAAATAGTTAAGATGTTTCGTACATTTGTCGCATGTGACTTCCTGGATACTCTGTTAGCGACCTACAAGGTATATAGTAGGGGGGAAAAGGAGAAGGAATAAGATCCCAACTTACTGCTAGAATCTTGTCACCGATTTTACCTCCAGAGTTGAGGTAGGTCACTGGTAGTTGATCATTTAGTAAAGCGAGGCTATAAAATCTTGAAGTGCATTCAATAGCCATACCGTTGAGATCTGTTGATACTCCTGTCGCAAAGAGACCTCTTGACGCAACGGCCAAGGAACCGCCTAGGTCAACTATCGACTAACAGTGAGCCAGTTTGGTCAAAAGCATTAAACTAGGCCTGACTGAACATACCCATGCTGGCAATTGTTCCCCCATGGAGGATGCCAAGCCGGTTCTATTTAAACGCTCAAAGGTCAGCACTGTGTGGTTAGAGATCCGGGGGGATATATACGGACCGTATGCTCCTTCTGAATATCTAGTTCAAAATTAACGACGCCGGGGCGTGCGGCTGTTACTCGAAGCTGTTAGATGCGGGAAAAGTTGGTCAGTCCGGATTTGGTCCATGGTTGATACTATATATCGAATTCCCAACCACGAATGGTGTAATTAGACTCAAATTGAGGGTGGAAAGCTAGTTCATACACTATCCAGTAATCTGTATATATTGATTTGCAGTCAGTGATATGTTCTCTGCATATCTGCAATTGCTGGAGAGGGGATGAATACCTCGGTTCTAAGCCGGAAGTGGCCCTGAAGGACTGCCAGACCTGGATATTTCTCATGGATTAGAGATTGGAATTGACTTTCGGGGAGACCAACATGCTAGACACCTACTGATTGAACGAATTTAAGGGCAGGCATTTTGAAAAGCGTTAATTGGCAATTCCCTGATGCTTGATACTGCGATCTATAAATTTGGCTCGAGTTGGACAGAAACTCCGACGACGCGGTTGGTCTGTGCCGCCCGCCGGACTAAATATTATCCCGGCCTCAACCTCCACCAGAGCTTTGGTTGTATTCACCGCTGTCCGTTGTCTTGGGCTTCAACAACATCGCCGGCACCCGCTATGATAGATCGGTGACACCTGCTACACGGCGACAGCCCTGCTCCCTACCAGCTCAACAATGGCTGCGTCCTCTTCCCGCTCGATGGACTACCTGGAGGGTCTGCCAGGCACCGTCTTCCGCAGGCTCTACCAACAGCCCTCCACTGCTCTAGCTATCTTCCGGCGAATGTTGCCGCACCTTGGTAAATGCGGAAGCGTGCCTTTGAACAGAAAAGAGACTTTATTTTACGGTTAGCTAATGCCCGGTAGCAAAATGTTTCGTCATGGCCCTTCTCTACATGAAGGACCCGCTGCCTGCGGCGGACCTGGAGCTGTGGGTGAGGCCCGAGAGTAAACGGTGAGCGCAAAGCTTCTGAGGTCGCAGGGATATATGTAGGAGCTTCCTGGCTAACGAGAAGGCGAAAGTGAGAGAGACAACGCGTTGTTGATCCTAACCCGATTACATATCCTTTCGAACACTACCACATCTGATCATGTTAGGGCCTATATGGTCACGGACCCGTTTGCGTCGTCCCTTCGTCAAGCGCTGACGGGAGGCGATAAACAGCAATCTTTCGGAGTCCCATCCGTCACACCAGACGACACACCTATATCAGTCGCCCAACTAGATGACTATGCTAGACGGCAGTGGGAGGGCGTCTTGGGATATATGGTTGGAACAAGCGTCTTAGGAGTCCAGCGGGAAACAGTCACCCTAAGCAAGGGCGTCAAACAACTCCTGCAAGCCTGCCATCTCGTTGAAGTCCGCGATAGGCGTGTGGAAATCACCAAGGAAGGTTTCGCCTTCGTCCTCCAGGACGTCAATACCCAAGTCTGGCACATTCTCATCCTCTACGTCGAAAACGCCGAACAAATCGGCATGGATAGCGTGGAAGTCCTATCCTTCCTCTTCGTCCTTAGCAGCCTGGAACTCGGTCAATCGTACGAAAAGAGACACCTAACAGACACCCAGCTAAAGACCCTCGCGGACCTGACCGACTTCGGCATCGTCTACCAACATTCCCCCGCCTCTGAAGCAACACGCTTTTACCCAACCCGCCTCGCGACAACCCTTACCTCCGATTCCATTGCGCTGGGCAGCTCCGTCTCAAACACCCTAACAGCCGGTACCAGCGGCGCCACCTCTACCGACGCCGACACCCCCCAAGGCCCCGGAACAGGTTTCATAATCATAGAAACCAACTACCGGTTATACGCCTACACCTCCTCCCCGCTCCAAATCTCCCTAATCGCCCTCTTCACCACCTTAAAATACCGCTTCCCAAACCTAATCACCGGCAAACTAACCCGCCAATCCATCCGCCGCGCCGTAGAAATGGGCATCACCGCCGACCAAATAATCTCCTACCTAACCACCCACGCCCACCCGCAAATGCGCAAATACCACGCCGCAAAATCCGCCTCCGACGCGGTCGCCGCCGTGCTGCCGCCCACAGTCGTCGACCAAATACGCCTCTGGCAGCTCGAGCGCGACCGGATAAAAGCCACGCCGGGCTTCTTGTTCAAGGAATTTCTCAACCTGGCGGAATTCGAGAGCACGTGTCGGTACGCGGAGGAGATTGGGGTGCTGGTGTGGAAGTCGGAGAAGAGGAGGATGTTCTTCGTCACGAGGCATGAGCAGATTGCGGCGTTTTTGAAGGGCAAGAAGAATGGGAAGTGATTGATGGCCTACCTACCCTGGTGATGGGTTGGGTTGGGTTGGTTTCGTTTATTGTTCATTTTCTAGGGCAGCGGATGGTTGGGTAGGATATACGGTATATTTTTCTTTCTATCCTGTTTTAACCGGTCTTTTTTTAAAAAGGTGGGATTTTTTTTATAAGGTACGTACGTTAACTACATTACGGAGTCTTTTTTTGGTCCGTTTTTCTGGGAAGGTGGGTGATGAATTTCTTCCCTTTTTTTTTTTCCATTCACAACGAATGATTTTCCGATATCGTGAAAATATCGTAACGGAACCGGGATATTCCCCCCCTTTTTCTCATTTATTTCACCTTTGCTTTTTGACTCATACATGCATTACTATTATATTATTTTGCTTAACGGATCTATGGAAGAGAGAGAAAACATCCAATCATTTGTTTCATTTGAAGACCCCCATCACCATCACCCGTTTTGTCGTTCCCATCCTCTGCAACCCCCCCCTTTCCCAAACTCCCCAGAGCCATGCCCAAACCTAAACTGCCGCGCAAATAGTACATACCGGCCATTTCCAACCCGTCCGAACTCCAGACACAGACATGCTTGAGGCATAAAAAAGTTCGAAAAAAAAAAAAAAAAACATGAGACCCCCTCAAACCAAACTCCTCCTAACCGTCCGAAACATATTCATCAACCCAATCCCACCACCACCACCACCACCTGCCCCCAAAACCCCATTCTCACTACTTTTCCTAATCTTGCCCTTCTCCCCATTCCCAAGGGACGATACCAAGGTTCCCGAACTCAAATCGGACGTACTACCATTACCATGATGTCCCTCGACGACGAACCAATTAGTCCACCGATCGCCAAACCGTTTCGTATACACGTCTCGAAACTCCAGAAAACTCTTGCGCGCTTCCGAGGTCGTGCAGGCGTTTTCTAGGAATATGAAGGCGCGCTTGGCGCGTTGGTCATCTAGGGTTGCGGTGGGGGAGGTGGCGATGTAATGGGTTGGCTGTTGTTTGGGGGATGATGGGGATGGATACGGAGATGCGTGTGGGTGTGGGTGTGGTGAGGAGATGGTGTAGTTTATTGTGATGGAGTCGGATTTCGTTTTGAAGGCGTCTTCCTGGTGGAAGGCGTTGACGAGCGTGGAGAAGCGGCCCAGCCAGTATTGTTGTGGTTGGGCAGTGGAGATCTGAGCAAGGGAGAGGATTTAGCTGAGCGCGATTGCTCTGAAGAAAGCTTTTGTTTGGGATAGGGATTTTTAGGGGGCTTACAGTTTGGATGTCTTCAACGCTGTCGGTCGATGATGGACATGGGAATATGAGCTCCATCGACGCCTGCCCTTTCAAGCTCCCTAGCTGTGGTGCCTTTACAGTATAAACATTCCGATTAAGGGCTGGTACAGGCGGTACTGCAGCAGCATCATCTCCACAATAAGCCGGGCTCCTACTGCGCTTGCTACTACGAATAGGCTGGTTCTGGTTCCGGAAGCGATTTATGAAGCTTTCCGTTGGCGCGGGGGGGTTTGGAGTTGTAGAAGAAGAATATGACGTCAGGTTTATCGCTGTTTGGCTCTTTGGCAACGAACTGGCGTGTTGGAATAATGGCGGTTGCTGGTGATGAGGGGTAAAACAATGTCGTGGCCCGAATCCGGACGGGTTCGTGTTGTTGTTCTTGTTGGCTGTTTGCGGTGCCGTTTGCGTCGTCCTCTGTTTTTGAGACATTGAACCCATAGGCTGTTGTTGTTCGTTTGCTTGCTGTCCGCATAGACCCTTGATGTCCTTGGGCCGTGATTGGCTGCGTGGTATAGATGATCCCTGCCTTCGAGCACTGAAGGATGAAAACGTGGTTGACTTTGGAAGCGGGAGGTTGCTATATGTATATCTTCTTTTCTGCGGACTGGGTAGCCGGGTCTGTGGCACCTCTCCCGGCGCGTTTTTGCTTTTTTCATTCCCGCTGTTGGAAGTTTCCTGTTTTCCCTCCTTCGTCTGAGCCGGATTGGATACCTCATAATATGATATGCATGAACTCGCCGGTGTTGGCTGCAACAGTTGCTTACTCCCGGCCTTTCTGGGCATAGTTCCGCCACCATTGGACGATGCCGTTGTTGTCATTGGCGGCTGAACCCTTGTGCGGCCTCCCGACGCCACAGCTGATCC
Source organism: Emmonsiellopsis sp. PD_33 (assembly GCA_032988165.1). Classification (NCBI taxonomy): domain Eukaryota; kingdom Fungi; phylum Ascomycota; class Eurotiomycetes; order Onygenales; family Ajellomycetaceae; genus Emmonsiellopsis; species Emmonsiellopsis sp. PD_33. The sequence continues at coordinate 44,126 of JANTQF010000097.1, forward strand.
TCCGAGCGGACACTCTCCAGAGGCCATGGCACCGTCAGACCGCGACGGTGGTACAGCCGGACTGGCTGGGCACGAACCGCTCGTGAGGGATGTAGCTGGCGTAGTACGAACGCTTGAATAATCCGTGGTTGTGTGACGTGGCCGGCGAAGGAACGTGTGCTTTGCGAACCTGTGGAGGGACTGCGGCAGCGATGCTTTGCGCTTGCGATGCTCAGGCAGTTTGGCATCGCGTGGAGAAGGGTATAGATGAGGAGACGGTGCGGGGTCAGGATACCGCGAGAGAGGCATGTTGTTTTTTTCTGGTTGCCCTGGGATTCGGGTCTCCCCTGGACTGTGTTGTGGCGTGTAGTTATGTGTGCTGAGCTAAGGAGCTGCAGAATGAAGTATACGGCGCAGTAAGGGGTAGATAGGAGTAGTCAAAGAGGCATAAGTCTGCAGATATAGCATTGAACAGGATGTTGATTCAAGTAAACACAGCAAAAAAAAACACAAACAGAGCAGAAAAATGCGAAGTTGTCGCCAGTTGCCGTTTTGGGAAGTGTGTTTGGCAACCTCACTCCTTGAGCCTCACACGGCATGCGGGCAAATCTCCCCAACATCTCTCTACGGCACCACAATGTCTCCCTCGGCCACCTTCGCTGCGCTCCCGCTCAGCTGGATAGTGTCAATCTCCCGCCCACCCTCCTTCAGCTGCACCTTGAGCCCAATATCACTCCGCCGCCCCATCTCCACCCCCTGAACAACATCAAACACCCCCTTCTCGCCGCCTGCAATCGCCTGCCCACTCAGCGATAAATACGCAACCAGCCCGCTCGCCGCACTCCCCGTCGCCGGGTCCTCAATTGTGTGCACAAACATCCGGCTCCGAATCACATTCCGCCCCTTCACCTCATCCCACACATCCTTCACATAGAAATACGCCGAGAGAGGGGAAGCAAAGTCATCGTCCAAATACCCACCCTGTGACTTGCCCGCAGATGGGATCCGTTCCCCGCCACTTGCACTCCGCACAGCGGCCAGAGCCTCCAGACTGGGCAACCCGACATGAACGGCCGTCATGCCCTGGACCACAGAGACAATGGGGAATCCGCCGCTATAAGTGGCGTCATTGGCATCTAGATACGGCTGCAATGTCGGATGCAGCCGCAGCAGTTCTGCCAGCGGGAGTCTGGTCGAGTGGATGCGCACATTGTGCGGGATCAGCGCGGAGACCATGTTAGGGTCCTGCGAGGAAATGGATATGGGGATGTCGCCTGCTTTGGTGGTGATGGTTGTTGGCGCATCGGCTGCCGCTGGCTTGGAATGTAAAAGCAGCCATGACGTCGCGCCAATGGTGGGATGGCCTGCAAATGGAAGCTCTCTGTTGGTGGTAAAGATGTCTATGGCTCGCTTGCCGCTGTTTGCTCCTGCGGCCGTGGGGTGGATGAATATTGTCTCGGTGTAGTTGAATTGGCGGGCGATGAGCTGCTTTTGTTCTTGGCTTATGGGGACATTGTCTGAGAGGAAGACGACGGCTAGCGGGTTCCCTGTGAAGGCTGAGGTCGTGAAGACGTCTAGGGTGACGAAGTGCAGGGTTGGTTGGGTCATTGTGGTAAATGTTTTCCTGGACTTGTTTAAGGACTGTTTTGCCCTCTTGGGTTGTTTTCAATTGTGAGAACTTGCTACGCCGGCCCGATTGTTGAATAGTTATTTAAGATCTCAAGAACATCCGCATTGAGTCATATTTTCTGCTCGTGAAATAATCGGCAGGGTTCACCCTTCATCAATTTGTCAGCGATAACTTGAACTCGCGCCTGATGACTGACGACCAATGAACACCCTTTCAGATTCGATGATACGCGTGTTTTGGTTGCTAGTGGAAGTTAGTGGTAAGGGGAAACAAGTAACTCAGGAACTAATTAGTAAAAAGAACAAGAAAATTGCATGGCCGTTTTATATGCAGGAATCTGATCACAAGTCGGAGTCTCGATACAATCAGCCAAAACATTAGGGGTGTATAACTATATCAAAGTCGAATGTATGCTAAAAGATTCCGCTCATGTCCGCTTAGAAAATGGAAGTTAAAAAGGGGTAAAAAGGGGTAAAAAAGGGGGGTTAAGTAAGGGAAAGGATTCTTGAAAACTCCCCCGCCCGCCCGCCAACCGGCCTCCCTCGTTGTCAGGCTCGGCGCGGGATAAGAGTTATCTATATATCATAAATACCAAAACGCTATTGTGACATTATTACCTGCCAACCCAATAAATAAAAGAGGAAAGTAAGAAAGAGGGGAAAAACGCCCGCCAACATGACGACATCAAGGCTACACATGAACAAATCACTCCGAATCGCTATCAATAATGAACCCATAAAGCATCTTCGGCCGTCTTGGCGGCCTCGCAACAGGACCATCCTCATCATCCTCATCGCCATCCGCCGCCCCTTTATCGCCTGCGTTACCACTGGTTTTCACAGGTGAGTTTAATTGTATATCGAACAGGTTATCGGACATCATCCCATCTTCATCGAAGGCAGGGCCGCGATCGTTCTCTGTGGATGTTGGGGGGGTGTCGTCAAGTGTTTGTAGTTCTGGCCGTGCTATTGACTTAGCTGGAGAGGATGCTTGTGAGACCATCAGACTATCATCGGGATCGCCATCGCCATCGTCGTCTGATGAGAGTGAATCGCTCCGCCGGCGTTTACTCTTGCCCTCATCCGCAGTACTTTTCCGTTTACGTCCTGCTGATGGTTTCTTTGTGATCAGGTCTTCGCCATCTTCAAGTCTACCTGTCAACAGCGCCTGCTGGATTCGCTTTGCTTGGTTCTGCCTTCGTTCTTCTTCACGAGCAAAGAATTCCCTGTCGGCCTCTTCGTCTGATTCGTCGTCACTGGGATTGATGTATAGACCACTCTTAATCTTCCGTTGACGGTCCATCGCATTGGCTTGTCGAGCCAGTCGTCTTGCTTCCAACGTTTCTTCATCTGGACCAGGGTCATTTTCGTCTCGCTTTTTCCGCTTTATTAGTCGTTTCTTCTTCAGCTCGTCCAGCGTATTTGTCTTTGTCCGGAGGTTCGGTGGGAAGAGGATGCCATCGATATCATCTTCTCCTTCGGAGTCGTTCCCGAAATCGACTGTGTATGGTTGGTCGCGGGCGGAGGTTGTTGGGTCGACTTCGCGCTTCCGCCGGAGTAAATCCCGCGGCTCCATCTCGTCGATCTCAGCCTGGGGGTTTGCGCAGTGTTTCTCGATTGACTTTAGAGAGTCTTCGAGGGTCTGCGATGAAAGAGAGGATGGGATCATCCATGAGGTTCCGAGAACATCCTCGACCCCTATCCGTTCGAGGCCGGCTAGTGTTAGGAGGAGACGGAAACGACCGTTTTTGAACATGGAAAGCCGGCATGCGTCATCGAGCGGTGTGACGGCTAGAGGAACATAAATATATAGATCAATATAAAAAGGGTAGAGTGTCGGATCTTACCAATTGAGGGAGTATTCGCCACTGGGGCCTTTTCCCGCGCCTCCCCATCTTGTTGCTCGTCTCCCTCGCCAGCCGCAGCCTCCCTAGCCTCAGCTTCAAGCTCCCAACTCTTCCTTTCGTTGACCGCGGATTGTAAAATATTGGATAGCCATTCCACCAAATTCTTCTTTCCCTCCATACACAGCGCAGATACAACAATTCCTATCTTTGCATCCAGTGTCGCAGCAACGCCAGGCTTCACTTCCAATTCAGCAGCAGCCTTCGACTGCGACGAAAAAGTTTGTTTTTCATGCCCATATTCCAGATAATAGACGGTGGCGTTTATTTTGCTAAATAACATTTCAGTAACAAGTTCTGGACGCTGGCCGATTTTCTTCACAAGTTTTTTGATGATCTGCCGCGTGAGTTCTTCCCACTCTCTATATATCGGTTTCGAGGAGTCAAGGCCTTCTGGTCCCTTGATCATTTTGTAAAACAGTGCAATGATATCGACGCGGAAGAGAAGAACGCTTAATTCTTGCTTGAATGCTACCCGGTAGAAAAATCGATGGGCACGTTTCAATTGGTCCATGTCGAGCTCCTTGTAATAGGCAGTTAAAGCTAAGAAGGTGTCGACAGATTTCTGGGTGCAAAATCTGGAAGCGAAGCGTTGGAAGTCAAAGGTCCTTTCGACTACGGTTCTATTTGCTTCCTCCATATCGTCTGCTTCGGAATCATTGTCATTATTGTTATCCGACCCAGCATTTTCAGGGTTAGGAGCGGCTTCCTTCCGCTTTTTCCGTCGGGCTCGTTGGCGAGATCGAATCTGCAGGTTCGCATTCTGCTTTGAGTATTGCTCTAGTAATCGAAGGAAGACATGGGACAGCTCGGTGCAGGCATCCAAATACCAGAAGCCCTGGTCCTTATAGCCTCGTAGTATTGTCAATATCCTGTCATGGGTTGTTTCTTCATAGAATATTCGGCTCAGGATGTTATCTGCAATGTCCTGATCTTCATCAAGCGGCGAGTGCATCATTTCCTGCACCGTTAAGAGGATTTGCGTGAAGCACAGCATACTGGCGTTGAGTTCAGACCAGTCCTTAAAGTCTAGACAGTTCTGCATATGTCTATTCATAGCAATGAATGTTTCCTGGTTGAGGACACCAGCAACCAGTCCGAAGCTATCTGGTTCAATATCCCTCGTCGCATTTTTATTTTTCTGACGAAGCTCCTTCTGGCGGACACGGCGCACTCGTTCGGCTTCAAGAAACCAGGACACAACATAGAAGAAATGACGAGGCGTAGATTCTGTTATGCGATCGGCTTCGCGTTCGATTGCTTTGCGGAGATGGGTGAAGAGGGGATTGAAGCCAGAGTCTAGGAACTCTTCCACGAAAGTTCGGAGATGTTTGGTCGCGGAAGAGGTCAGCGGGGTTGGCTTGTTGAAGTTGTTTACAGACGTATCAACACCTCCTCGTCTAGCCTTCGGTTTGTTCCATCTCTTCGTCTTATCCATCTTTAGGAAGGTTGTGCGATCGTCCTTGAGGACGTCCTGACCTGAAACAGTGGAGACCTTTTCATCGTCCCGCTTAACCCAGATCATAGTTCCAAATCGGCCGTGCCTTGTTGGAGCTGTTTTCGAGTACTCTCTTTTAAGGTGGGATTCTTTGTCAAGAAGTGTTTCGAGCTCGTTCGCACTTTCAACACTTCGTTGGGAATCATCCATGAACAATTTCTTGATATTAACACCCTTGACAATATGAAATATGATTTCCAGAACGATCACATCCTGGAAAGTAAAATCATCCCCCATATTGGAACACATTGTCAGCAGGAGCGCAAAAACATCTTGTTCATGAAAAGCGTTTATGGTAGCCGATTTTGAGGCTTCCTCCTCATCTCCCTCGGTTGCCAGGTGGGGCGAGGGTGTTATTATCGCAATGTTTCGGAATAGATAGAGCATGAGCTTTAGAATGCCTTCGTCACGAGATGATCGCTCGGAACGGGGAACGGTCATGCTAGGTAGTGCAATTCGGATGACTGAGCGTAGAATTGCTGTCGTATCACTCCCAAGAATTCCACGCTTATATAGTACTTGCGCATGCTGCAAGTAAGGCGTATGTCTATGGTGATTGACCGTCATCTGGCTGTGAATTTCGAGCGGCCATGTCAGGGGAACAAGCAATTCCACTATATGGATACCATTATTAGCTGCCACGTGCGAACATAACGGAATTGGAAGCAATTGGATTCTCACAGCATGCCAACATAATTCTCGACTTGTGTTTGTCCTCTTGGGCCGAATCCCCCCACAACGCAAGAATGGGAAGCAAGTCTCGATTCACCAAATTTGCTTCGGCCAAGCAGCGCGCAACGTCCATGCGGTTGGCCTTTTCGTCGTAGAATTTGAGCCATTTCTTAAGGTCGCGCAGACAGGCGAGCGCATCGTCTCCTAACACGTATTTCCCTGTGTCGCTGCTCCCGGAGCCTCCCAGCTACAGAAATTGCACGTCGTCAGCCAAGCGATTTCATATCCAATGGACAAACTGCTGGAGGGACATACTGCGGTGATGAGGCTGTAGACATAAGCCCGCACCTCCGGGTCCACCACCTGCACCGACTGCACAGATTCGGGCTCCATTGCTGCGGAAGCTAGGCGTTGATGGTGAAGTCGTTGGTGAACCTCGCTGCCATGATGTTGTCTGTGTCTGATATTGCCCAGCAGCCAATCAACGTTGCGTATGGGAAGACGCGTCGAGACGCGACCATTGAGTTACGCGGCCCGGAATTACTTGTCTCCGGAAGGCGACGATAGCCGAGCTTGAGCCGGAGTGTGACGTCATCCCGACCCATGTGATCACGGCGGATAACGCCGAGGGATTCTCCGTCGGGCAATCGGGAACCCGAAAAGCTTCCCGGCAACAACATCGCATTCCACCAGCACGCAACACCCCTTTCTTGCTGCGACCACCTCTCCCTCGTCCGCCTCATTATTTTCAAGCACAATGTTCCGCATCGTTGTAGGGCGGCCCCTGGCCAAAGCGGCCCCGTCAATGGCCACGAGGTCCTTTAGCACCTCCCCGCTTGCTCAGGCCGCGGAGGTGAAGAAGCTCGGTGTCATTGGCGCCGGACAGATGGTATAGATTCAATCTCTGCCATTGAAGACGACAACGCTAACGGACAGTTCAACAGGGACTTGGAATTGCACTGGTTGCGGCTCAGAAAGCTGGGGTTCCCGTAACACTCATCGATAACTCCCAAGCCTCCCTCGACAAGGGTTTGGCATTCGCCGGTACGGTTGCAAAAAATAACAACGCCAATTGATCTTCCTCAACGCACCCATGACTAATTACCCTACAGACAAACTACTCGCGAAGGACGTTGCCAAAGAGCGCCTCACTCAAGACGTCGCTACAAAAGTCCGCTCCATGCTCTCCCCCTCCACCAAACTTGCCGACCTCTCAGACGTCGACTTCGTGATTGAAGCCGTTCCTGAAATCCCCGACCTAAAAACCTCCATCTTCGCCCAATTGGCAGAAATTGCTCCCAGCCACGCGATCCTTGCAACCAACACCTCTTCCATTTCCATCACCAAAATCGCTGCTGCAACTACCAAGAACCCCACCGACCTTTCCGCCTCCTCGCGAGTCATTTCCACCCACTTCATGAACCCGGTCCCCATCCAGAAGGGCGTGGAGATTATCACTGGCCTGCAGACATCCCAAGAGACTATCGACACAACCCTTGAATTCATGAAGCGCATGGGCAAGATCCCCGCCCGGTCGACGGATAGCCCCGGCTTCCTGGCCAACAGAATCCTGATGCCGTATATCAATGAGGCGATCATGTGTTTGGAGAATGGAGTTGGTACCAGAGAGGACATTGATAGCATTATGAAATATGGAACCAATGTTCCCATGGGACCTTTGACTTTGGCGGATTTCATCGGTGTGGATACGTGCCTAGCCATCATGAATGTGCTCTATGTCGAAACTGGTGATAGCAAGTATCGCCCCGCGGGCTTGCTGAAGAAGATGGTTGATGCTGGTTGGTTGGGGAAGAAGAGCGGGAAGGGATTCTATGACTATTGATCTGTTGAGTGGGATTTCTAGTAGCAAGTTGAGAGTTGAAGGCACATGCTGAATTTTTGACCACTTCATAGACAACTACCCCCTTTTTTTGTATAGTATATTTTTTCACGGAAATTCAAGAGGAAGATAAATAACATTGAAAACCTTACTGACTTTACATCTCCATTTATTTATTACCCCTTGGTCTACGCTATAAATCTACGCCCGTCATTCGCCCGTCATTGATACAAAGGAAATCCAGTAATACGCCCTTAAGAGAAGTATATCTTGACTTAATCAAGATATTTTCTGGTCTAAATATAACATACAAGTGCAGTCTTCAGCCCCTGGCAATCATTCCCCCTCCGAGGCCTTCCCGTTTTGCTCCTCAATAGCCCCAAATCGACCTCATACCAGCCTTTTTCTCGCAAGCGGCACCTATATTTATCCAACCACCCCTAGTTATATTTCTTCTCCGTAGGAGCTATTCCACCTCTATCCCGAATTCCTCGGGGGTCAGGCGGGACGCTCGCGGGGTTTACACGCACCGTGGGGTCATTAAAACGGTGACACCATGTGTAAGTAGGGAATCAGAAAATCGTTTAGTGGTGTAGATAATTCTGGCCCGTTTAGCACGAAAGGAGGAGGCGTTTCAGTAAAGGTAGAAGAAGGGGTTGATATTAGCAGCTGTATAGTAACATAACTGCTCACCTGAAAAGTGAAGACAGGGTTCTTCAGCTAGCATGGAGTAGTTCCGAGTCATCAACCTTAATCTCAGGCTGTGGCGTGTCATCTGCTTCATTATCATTAAGGCTCAGTAAAGGGGTTTCTTCATTAAAAGAAAATATAGCTGAAGAGGCTGGAGCATCGCAGGCGGATAAACTTATAGTGCGCTTTCTTCAAAGAATCACATCTCCAGAAGCATCCTCCTGTCAAAAAGTTCACTGGATCCTCATAGATATCAGGCTCGTCAGGGCCGACGTCTCCTGTTGGTGGTTCGCAGTCGTGTAAATCCAGAAAATTCTCATCGAGGGCATTTAATGCGTTAGTTTCGGTTGGGAGGGTTATTGTACATGTCGCCGTGGTCTCAGTGGACTCCATCTGATACTGTACCTTCTCGGCAGGTTTTTTTTGGCGGCGGGTCTTCTTGCCCCCATGGCTGTTCTGGCGGAATATTTGGCGATGATGGAATCGGAGTACGAACAGCGCGCGATTGAGATCCTCAGGGGTTATATCTGGAACACCAATGGGTGTAGAGTCTGCCTTGCTGTCTTTAAACACATTGTCCGGGCTCACCATAATCAGTTGTACAGCGAACCATCCCCAGGCATATGACATATGGCTCTCTTTACCAACAATGTCATTGGTTTCCTCTAGAATCTCCGCTGACTGGAATAAGTCCTCATTTTCGACGGAACGGACATACTTGTGTACTGTTTCGTCCTTGACTTGGGACATCCTGTCGACTCCGTTGGCGATCCTAAAGGCAATATAGTGATCAAGTAGTTTGGACACATTCTCGAAAGTCCATGAATTGGGTAGTGTTATTCAGGCCAAGGTAGCCGGCCATAAAGCCAATGTTACGCTCCCAGATCTCCATAAATAAATGCGCGGGCTCTTCCAACTAGCGGTGCACCGTACGCCCGACGTAACCCACTAACCACCGCTACCGGAGTGAATAAATCTGAAGCCATCACAAACTTCTGTATAGTTTCCTAGTTTGCTATAACCTCTTTTGGGACGGAATTGGAGCATTTCTTCCCACTACAGTGTGGGTGGCGACACATGGGAGTCTGTGATTTTCCACAGTACACCGCCTCGATCAGATCTTCATCCCGAGGATCCTGTGATCTATGCAAGGTACTTGGTACCTCCAATCTTCTGAGCTTTGAATAGAACCTGAACTTCATCAGGTACACTCCATATGATGAAGAACATTGACAATCTTCATGATGTGTTCATGGAACAGTTCTTAACTGGCTGCTGTCAGATATATTAATAGAAAATTTCAATAACATACTATGAAAGAATCACTTACCTTTAGAACGGTAGGGCACAGAGAGTCCAGACGGCGTACCCGGGCCGGGCACGAGATCGCGATGTGCTTGGGAGAGCGAACTCCAAGACCCGCCCTCGGGAACTTCTAGCCCGTCGTGATCTTCTTGAATGCCGACGTACCAGGGCAAAACGGTCCGTCGAGGAATGGTGGCGGGGCCTGTACTTCCATGAGGTATATGGGGCATCATGATTCTGACATCAAAGTAGGATGGCATGTTGGAAGAACTTCTGCCAATCATCATACTAAGACTGTATGGTGACTAGCAGGATTACTATAATGGTTGGCTTCATCAGTGGGTTTCCATTCACAACTCTGAGATTCCATGACTTGAACACTACGAAGGACAAGTGACTTAGCATTTTTCCTAGTCTCATTGTATTAATAAGGAATCTAGCACACAGTGCAGACTTCTTATTTTTTACTCTCTTTATGCAGCCAGCCCCCATACCAAACACGGCCGTGACACCCACCAGCCGGCGAACCAGTATGCGAAGTCCGACCGAACAGGGTGATTTCAGTGTCAACAAGTGGCTAGGATCCACGTCAAGCATCACGAGTGATTCTTCCAGTGTGAGCATATCGCGACTTGCATGAGCCAGTTCCCTCACAGCCGTAGGATCAGCTTGTTCTTTCTCTTAACACTGATATTTTCAATAACAGAGCAGTATAATTCGCACTTTTATTGTGATGTCATAGGGGGTAATTTGACCTGCTCCTTACGCTTTGTCAGATTCTCAGAATTGTTATCGCCAGTTTTGCAAGGAATTGCAGTCCAAGAAGTTCTGAAGTCTCGCAGATCCTGGGAGGCGAGCATGTCTGGCTTAACGTCCTGGACGATCCCTTTGCTCCTGGGCATTAAAGCTCGGGTTCATTGATTAGCTAGCAATGCTATTTGGTCATATCAGCAGAAACAGGTAGGGACAAGTAGCCTACCCAGCATTCTTCCTCGGTTGTTAATTCTGGGAACAGATCAGATATCAGCAAGGATGTTCCCTCCGTGTACAGCAGCAGCATTTCTTTCAGCAATGACCTTATTGTGAGGTTTAAATAACTGGGGAAAATTCATTGAGAACCGCTTGGCGAGTCTTCAGGCCCGTTTCACAGCTGGGCCAGAGGCGGCATTGTTGTCCGTGGACGACGACGTGGCCTTCTTCGGGGTCATCACTTTACGCTCTTTGCGCGTCTCCTTCCGCCCTGACCGCAGATCTCTGGGCAAAGAGTTCCCCTCGTCATCCTCCATGGCATTGTCGGCCTCTTTCCTAGTTTTGGTTTCGATGAAGTACCTACAGAAGGTGAAGTGAGACATGACAAAGATAGTGCGACCAGGGTCAGTCTCCTTGTGTTTGTATAGTTAGGCCTGATTTTTTGGGATTGGTTAACACCTCGGCCATTTGAGCCTCAGTTAACTATACAATGCGTTGAAAACACTGGGTCATTACCCCGGCGATATGAACCCACAAACCAAAGTGGAAATGAGTTCTGAAAGAACCGTTTATAGTCCGACCACCAGGACTCAGTCACCACAGGCAGAATCGCAACAATGGTTGGCTTTTTGGGAGCTTTTCCATTTACCATAGGAAGGCTTTAACGTCTGGAACGTGTGTTGGCTCCCCAGCTTCTAGAATGCCATAGCTCTGTCGGTTCATCAACAAGCTCTGCCATACCAATATGTAGCTTCTGTCGGAATATCGGTGATTTTAAGAGGAACTTCACCAGGGAAATTGAATCCTGAAAGCACATTGAACTCATACTAGTAGATTTCTCTGTAGGTTTCTTCTGGGGTATCCCTGAGAGTTGAAATGTTGGATCACCACGCATAGCTGAGTCTCAAGGACTATACCCAATTCCTGGGAGGGCAAATCAAGGTCCATGGCAGCCCCGGAGTCCATTAGGCACTGCAGTCCTGGCTATTTGAAATCTCATATTTCTGCCCACTCTGGCATGGGTTTGTCAGAGATCTCTTCATGGGAGCCATTCTTCAAATGGCCAAAGGGGAGGGGCTCATAGTTAGTATTCTGGCATTTGGGAACTGATTATATCCCAAACAGCTTCTTAGATTTGGTGGATTGCAACATTCATGCCGAAATTGGATTCGTGTCCAAATCGGGAAACATATGGCCACCGTGCAGATTCCAGGTCTCAGTAGGGAGATATGAGAGTATCATGAAATATATATTTTTGAGAATTTTCTGTTAAAGAAATGATCTTTCGATGGCCACAAGTCGTCCTAGGTATTACTATATTCAAGGTAAGAAACTCAACATGGAAATATAATATAGCATTTCACAAAGACATTAAAAAGGGGGGGAAGGCAAAAACGCGGAGAAGAACTTACTTATACTCGGTGCTTTTTAAGGGGTTCAAATACGTCATCTACTTCCTGGAGGCCATCTCTTCCCCAAACGACATGAGGCTCGCGCGATCGAAGTTGATATTGTAAGTGTGGAGGTCATAGTCGGATATATTCCCGAGGTGACTACTGAAAGGGACTGAAACCTACTGGTTGTTTTTAGGCTTCTTAGCCTTCTTCCTGGGTGACAGCTTTTCCATCAATGCAGGGTTCGTGTGGGCAGTAATCTCTTCTACTTCGTAAAGGCATTTGTTGAAACGGCGGAAATTAGCTGGATCAAGCGCAGTATGCCCATCATCCATTAGTGGACCCTATAACGTTGGCTATTTGCAAAGACTCTGCTGGGACATAGGTTGCCTTCGTTGCGTTTTTACCCATGATGGAAGGGTCGTAGAGGTATTGAGATGGTATGGTATGCTTGGTGGCGAGTGTGTAGCTTCGTCCGGGAATCGCCAGGCAAATATGCCATTAAATTGATCGTAGATAGGACCTGATTCATCAGCGATAGTTTGTATATTCATGGTTTGATCATGGTTATTGCGGAATAGCACCGCCGCCAAATGATTTATACGACGGGGTGGTCAACGCGCTCGGGGATAAATGGATAGGAATAATGTACTCGCTGTATTCAGGGTAGAAATCATTTTCTGAAGGGAGAAGATAACGATAGATTCAGTCTCTTGGTGAAAATAGAGAACAGATTAAGGTTGTCTAAGGTTAACGATTTAGTGGACGGCTGTGATAGAAGGGCAGGCGGCTATTGAATTTGATATGGGAAAATTCTAATGAATAAGTTAACTCAACGATTAACTAACTCAACGATTAACTTCACCCCCAATTCATCCCCCGTCAAACCGATCATTCAACAATCAGAAAGTGAAAAAGCAAAAAAAGGGGGAAGGATCAACTAGTTAGGAATCTCATCGCTCTCCTCCACCACCCAGCTGTCTCGAAAAACCTCCGCAACCAACACCAATACTGATCCCCCATCCCCGTCGCCTCTATTTATGTCCATCCTCTAACGCATCAGCAATACGCCCAAGCAAAGCCAGCACCTCACCCGAAAACGTATGTGTAACAGTCTGCCCCTGTCCATGGATCAGATCCGTCGATCCGCTGGTGTCCTGCTCCCCTTTTACCGGAGTGGATGCTTTCGCCGTCTTTGCTGTTCCACCGTCATTTGTTACGCCGTTGGCGCTTTGAGGATTTTTGTGGCTGGTTCCGCTCACTATATCTCCCATGTTGGCCGGAGCGGGAGTGGGAATCTTCGATACCGAACCATTCTTCTGTCCACAGCTGGCTGGCAGCCTAGCTATAGCTGAATCTTGAGTTGAAGCTCTATCGCCGCCAGCCATAAGGGGTTGGATGGACTGGGGCTTCTGAGTAGTAACTTCCGTCTTCGTTTTAACCCGGGGATTTCCATCCAAGAAATCGCTGTGTTTAGTAACACCTTTCCCCTTGGATACTCCAGCAATGATAGGATTCTTGGCCAGATCAAGCTCGTTTCCTTTGGCCATTGGAATCCCCGCCGGAGTGGTCTCCGAAAATGGTTCTGGCGATTTAGGAATGTCCTTTGGCGCACAAAGATAGTTGTTGAACTCAAGGGCTAATACATGCCTCAACGCCTTGAGAGTTTCTCTATCTCCCTTAGGCGTGTAAGTGATGTCTTGGACGATCCTCTGTAGTACCCTGACTTGAAAGAGGAGGTGTTTGGGGGCCTAGAATTGTTAGTATGTTTATTCTGGGGATTTATTACAATAGTAGTCCTCTGATTAGATTTCCCTTCGTTGGCTTGTTCTTCCCCCCCGCCCCCCTTACATTATATATGCAAACGGGGTATTATGTAAAGTATTGGTCGACGATCTCCCGACTAAGGGGCAACCCAACAAACCGAAAAAAAATACCCTCCCTCTCAGAAACATACCTTTGTACACGAAACCTTCGCCCTTTGGCATTGCTGGCATTTCCCAGTCCTTGAACTAGGCTTGCATCGGGCGCGGCGAGGGTTCTTGACCATTCGATAGACACACTCCCCACAGCAATCCCATAGCAGCTCGGTTCGTGGGAGTTGGAGTGAAGATGCAGGCTGTGCTGGGGATCCTGAGGCAGGACAGCTATTATTATTGCCGTTGATAAGCTCGGCTGGAGGCTCATCTGGTAACAGTAGGGATGCTGGGAACTCCGGCGGATCGGAAGACAAAATTGGGTCGAGAGCCTGCTCGTCGGAGGAGGTTAGTTCGCTGGGGTTGGTCTCTGCAGAATTAACGGTAGCACGAGCATCCATCGGCCCGTCGTCGGTGCTGACCACCTCATCATTGAGGTCCTGGCAAGGCCTCTTTGTCTCGTGGGTCGAAGATTCCGGATGGTCGGTTTCCGCTTTGCGCTTTTCGGGCGGGGGTTCCATTTTGGGCTTGCTCTCCTTGTTTTATTTGCATTAGTTAGTAGAGTATTTAGTTTGTTAGGGTCAGAGGTATATTTGCTTGTACTCACCTTGGGCTTGGTATGCTTGAATCTTTCGGGAATTTTGCGGTGGCCGTGTGTAGTAGATAGTTAAAGAAGGATTAACTGCTCAAATAAGCCGTAGAGTAGGCAGGTTATTGGTTGAGGATTTGAAAGGGATGAAGGGAAAATGAAAGAGGGAGAGAAAAAGTGGGTGAGATGGGAGGGCAGGAGGTGCAAGTGATTCTGTTCTGAATAAGATGTGAGGCTGCCAGCGACCGCTCAATCGATAAATGCACACTGAGTGAGATGATTCCTCCATCTGGCTGTTCAGGCTGTTACCCTTAATATCTGCACTATTTTGTGGACCAAGCCTATTCTCAACCAAGTTCCAAGTAAATTCAAATGCCATTCATGAGCTAAAATCAAACCGGACTCGTTATCTCGAAAGTTGTAATGCATAAACACTCGCCTGCCCCGACGTACATAGAAATGAGCACTTGGAGAAAATATGGAATCCCACCGTCTTTTGTCACCTTCACCAAAAAGCATAGAGCTAGGGTATTCGCCTCCGCAGCCCTGACCATGCTCTTCATTTCAGCAATCTGTAATCTCGATCCGGGAAGACATCAGGCTAATTTTCCTCTTTCTTTATATTCGCGGACGTATGTTTCTCTAGCGCATCCGCAACCCGTGAGAGCTTCCCGTTGATCGAACCGAGAACCGTCAGCAATTCATCAGACATGTGAGCGTGCTGAATTCCTCCCATAGGGGTGTGGTTGTTTGGGATGGCTGGGTTGTTCGCAGTTGTGGAGTTGTAAGCACTGGTGGTGCTGGCATGCGTCGATGCGGTCTGCATTCCGGGAGATTCAACCTTAGCTACAAATGTGACTTCGTTCGAAATCGTACGCGCTAATACTCTATTGCCGCGTCGGGCAGAACTTGGTTTGGCAATTCTGCTGTTGTTGTTCTTCGCATTTCTGGGGACGGGTCTGATTTCGACTGCAGGTATAGTACGGGTGGATGCAGATATGTGGGGTTTAATTTCATCCAAGCCAGGTGTGAGGTAGGCAGTCTTCGGTTCCTTCTTGACAATTACATCCTTCGGTGGAGCATCTCTGCAATTGCCAGTATCGTTTCTGTCCCCATTGCCATTGCTATGGTTAGGACTCTCCTCTGATTCGGATGAATCCGATGACTCCAGAAAGTAACAGTAGCCCTGAAGGTCGATATGGAGCTCGGCGTATTTCTTCGCGAGTTCGGTTTGCCGGCGACGGCGCATCATGCTATCCCGAGAGGATGTATGGACCAGTCTCGCCAGGTCTTGGATAGCTGCTGCTCGGGCGATGAAGAGTTTGGGGATCTAATTTACGTCAATATATTATTTACAGAAATGGCCTTGGCTCATAAAGTGCATCGCTAGCCAATACCAGCTATATCAAGATATTTGGATGACGGCGATGTTGGGCAGATTAGATAAAAGGTTTTGACGTACCTCGACGCAATGGGTAGAATCAGCTTTACACTGTACACACCCATCCCCATCCTCTCTTGGCTTGCAAGTAGCACGCGGATTGTCAACCAGTCTCCCAAGACACGCCGCACAAGAGTCCCAGATCAGCTCGGGAGTGTCCTCGACTGTAGGTGCTCGTCGTTTAACACCGGATGATGGCTCTGCACTTCCCCCCGACGGAATCTTGCTCTTTCTGGGATAGACCATGGCGAGCTTCTGTGGTGTTGGTTTCTGTTCTGCTCTGTACTTGTCCATATCAGTCGAGATGCTGGACCAGTTATCCTAATGGCCATTGCAATACTTACCTCCGCCTTTCTTAGCTGCACCCAGCTTTGAATCTTGAACCGATATGGTTGATGTAGTCGCGACGGACGGATGTGAGAGCTAAAAGAGAGGAAGATAGTAGAGATAAATTTGTTGTTTTGGTTTTGGGGGTGATTTGATGTTGATGTTGTGTTGCTATGTGCGATTCCTTAGCTACCACCTGCAATGTGTTATGCGCCCAACATGTCTGTCGAGGTGGTAATTGCCGGCCATGATAACCCAAAAATAGGGGGTGATAGAAGTATGTGCGAGGGCAATGACTGGTGTTAGCGAATGGCATATGAAGTCATTAGATATAATTATAGACATGAAAAGTGAAAATAAAGTCTGATAAAGTAGTGTATGCATGGAAAAGAGAGAATAAGGGGACGCTGTGGGCATTATTAGTTAGCCAGTGCGACGGACATCAGCGGGAAGATGGAACTTACAACTAATAGATTTGACGAACTTGGTTGAAATGTCTCTTAGAAGAGGAATGAGGAGGATGTCGAAAATGTAGTAGTTGAAGGAGAAGTACAATATACGCCCAGTGGATATCAAAAGGAATCTCTAAGACTAAAAAAGGGGGGGAAGGAAATGATATACAGTCCACCCCCCAAGACACCCATGATAAAACGCCGCCAAAACAATCCAAATATATTGCCCACACCGCTTATCCAAAAGCTGCAAACGGGGACTGTCTCTCCCACCGTTTCGTGGATGATTTCTTCGCTCTCACCTCCTCCTGTCTCTTGACGCTACCACCCCGCGCACTCTCGCCGTCATGGTCTGGTACAATCTTTCTATCTTCTGACCTCACCGATGGCACCGGGGACATGGGCGGCTGCTCTTCAGAAACCATGGCAGGTGGAACAACAGCAACGACTGGCACATCACCCACCAGCTCCGTCGGCAGAGTCTCAACTATCGGTAACTCATCAATATCCACTTCCGACGCAATCAGCTTCACTCGATATTGTTCTAACATTTCCCATCGCTTGTCGAAAACAACACTAAACCAGCTGCGATCAATGACTATCTTCTGAGATAGTTTGAATGCCATATCCAAACTCGCTTCGCGGGAGGCATGGTAGCTACTCGCCAGCCCGGCCTCTAGAGCTTTCAATTCGAGACTGTTGTTGCTATCTAAATCAGCGGTGGCGGTGTTGTGGGCATGCAGCATGTCCTGTCGTTCGGCGTCATGTTGGGCTTTTAACTTGTCGATGATCCTCTTCTGACGTGCGTCGCGATTTTGGTTATTTTTTAGATGGCGGGATATTGTGAGGAATGTGTCGTCTTCCTCATCCTCGTGGCGGGTGGATAATTCGTCAAGCTCGGCCTGGTGGGCGGCGGTCAGTATGTCCATACGTTGCCGCTGATTGGCGCGTAGACCGGTGATGAGTCGTTCCCGTCCGGTGTCAAAGTCAGCGGTGCCAGACATCGTCTTATTATGTAGGTCAAGTGCGACGCGCTCATGACGGGTAAGTATCATCGTAAGTTGCGTGTTGTTAACATCTGTGAGGGCGGTCCGTAGGATTCGGATTTTATCAGCGATGGACATCATCCGTTTGAACTCCCTGTCTCTTGCCTCCTCCTCCTCTATGCGGCGTTGTTCCGCTTCTAGGCGTTCTCGCTCGGCAGCTTCCTCACGTACCATGCGTTCAATCTGAGCAATGGCGGCGGCGATCTCTGCTGCTTCGTTTGCGGCCTCTGTGTCGCGCTGGAGGCGACGGGTTTCGATCTCTGCTTGGCGCTGCTGTTGGTCCGTTTCCGTGCAAGAACAGGTACGCCAGCGGACACCGCACGTGTAGCTGGAATATTAATTAATTGGGCTGTTTGGCAGAAGCATTCAATTGCAACAAAGGCAACGAGTAAAGGAGAGTGTTACACATACCAAAACTCAGCGCCACATTGACAGGTAATATGTCGACATCCCGCCGTCAGTTCAACCATCGCACGACAGCTATAACATCTTCTCCATCCATGATTCTCAGCCTCTTCAAGCGTTGCTTCCAACCCAAAATCCTGTGGGCATTCGTCCGTATTCGCATGCGTCAGTCCCCGACAGAGCGCACACATCGCAACACGGCAATATGGGCAGCATTTTGAATTGGGGCTCGTTCCTTTCTTCAGCTTGCTCGCCGGTATCCATTTCCCACAGTTGGCGGATGGGCAGTACCATCGGTTTGGTTCCGGGGTGGCATACTCCTCTGCTTTCAACTTGTACGCATCTCGCTGTGAGTGGGACAGATTGTCGAGGACAGTCCGCAGGGGCACTTTTTCGAGACAACATCTAGGTGGGAAAAGCCTCTCTGTGTCCATAGCGGTGTTGACGAGTTGGACGAAACATTTGTGGCAGTATTTGTGCTGGCAGTTGACGGTAATTAGATTTTTGTCGAGGATGTCATCCATGCAACTTGCGCATTCCCTGGGCACAATAAACAAGTTAGACAGTGTGATACAATCTGAAGATCGTCTTGAATTGTTAGTGCACTTACTTGAACGTATATCTCTCCTTCATCTTCTCCTTCAACCCCCTCCCGGGCTTCGGCGTCTTGCTTGCAATCCATCCCAATGGCTTTTTGATGGCAGAAGAATCCAACGACAGCTTCGATGGCGATCGAGCACCGTCTGAATGCGAATTTGCTACTGAAGAGAGCCGTGACAATTGTGACGCCGAGTCATTTTTCGGTCTATCCTGCCCATCAGAAGTAGCAACGGAAAGCCTATTCCGTGAGTCCACGTCCGACGATTCTGACTTTTTATATAGCCCGACAAGTATAGACTGATTAACAATCTTTGTAATGTCCGGTGGGGTATTTTCAAGCGTGACTTTGAGCTCTTCAGGGCACTCATACGCCAGCCAGTGGAGGGGGGGAAGCTGCTCTGTTTGGAGGTCTAGGTCGTCGATGCCCAACAACTTCGGCCATTCTAGGACTTTGGAGCTCCTGTCGGAGGCTGAGGTGACAGTGCTGGCGGAAGTGTCACGCTGGTCGTGGTTGTTTTCCGTTGTCCTTGACGAAGGGACAGTATTCGCCATATCCAGGGCGGGGGGGTAATACAAGGTCTGCAATTTGTCCCTCTGCATCAGATAAGGAACGGCGAGAAGATAATGAGGTCGCTGCGACCAGGGCTAAATGCAAGTGTCAGGTATTTATTCAATCAGCAGCGGACCATAGGGCCAACTAGGCATGTATGTTGGCTGCCGGCGATTGACTGAGTAGTAGGGGAGTTGTCGATAAGTTGGTCTGGTAGGCGGAGATATCCTTGAAAGCGGGAAACAATGAAGGTGTATGTATCTGGCCAGATAGATAGACAGACAAACGGTCCTCAGGTACCATGTGAGATGGAAACAGGGAAATTCCATAGGCGGAGTCGATAGAAACCTGAATGAAAGAGAAGGGTGGGAGGGAGGGACTTTTCCAGGAACTAATACAAAGAAGAGCCGCATTCGTCAAGCCCAGCCACGGGCGATGATTTCGAGCTTGAAGCCGCCTTGAGACCTTGATGGCCCTCGATCACAGAACACATGGCAGGTGACAGGCCCAAAGAGCAGCCGTCGCCAGCGACAGCCAGTTAGCGCAGCGGCCTTCATGGTGTACGGCGTTTTTGCGCGATTGAGCCACTCACTGTCGAGACTAAAAGCACGATGGCACCAGGTTGTTGGCGGGACGTGAGGGGGCCACCAGGTTGGCGGCTGCGGGAGACAGCCACAAGGCAGCATGGAGGACAGCCTAAGAGATGCTGTTGGTGGCTAGGGCGGAATGAGCCTCTTTCACAGGCATGGCCCATATGGCCCGTATCCGCAGGGGCAGTGTACATAATTGTACAGAGGTATTGGCCATTCTGGCTTGATGGGGCGAATCACATTCCGGGGATTTGGCGACTGGTATTTTCTTTGGGCTGGCCAAACTGGTAAATACCGGGGCCTGCTGAGGCGTCATTCTAGGGACTCATGCTGGAAGGTTTTGTGGTCGATTATTGCAGCATCAAGGGACGTTGTCGAGAGACTCGGAGAGCTTCATCGCCCCTAAAAATAGAAGCCCTAACCCGCCCGTGTTGGGCCTAGTTAGTTAGCCCTAAGTTCTAACCCTAACTAACATTTCCAACCCAGGGGGGTTTCAAACTTTTCGCACAGCATTGTATCTGTGAGATTCTGTGCTATATCTGCTATATCAACAGCCTCAATGCCATCACTGAATTGATCCACCACACTCAACTTCTGTGGTTACATTCATTTATTTGATCCTTTCAGCATTTTCTTATCTTTTGGAAATTAGATAGTTTTCAGTTATTTATATGATTTTCCCTATGTAATTATATGGCCTTTTCTATTTTCATTATCTTGAACTATTAAAGATCTGAGCTATATAAATAGTGGTCAAGAATGTACATAGCTTAATTAATTAATTATCTCAATCCTCATGAATAACTACATCAATTCTATTCATAGTTATGAGCCTGGAAACTTCCACTACATACTAGACATTCTATATACCCTTATTATCATCATTTCTTTGATCTTTACTCTATATCACATGTTCTTCACCTGAAGAACTGATCAATTTGATCCTATAACCATCCTCCTTCTCTTCCTACCTCTAAAATGTCATTGAACAGTGCTAAAATCATCCTATCTAATACTAAGGATTGAGATGAGTAATATAAGAATATACTCTATATCATTCATACTAATAATTTTAAATACTATATGACTCTTAAGAACCCTGCTACACCACCTATTAAATCAGATCTCTATATAGAAGATTTCATTAAATCTCTGAATGAATAGAATCAGGCCATGCAAGTATACACTATATAGAAAAAGGACTTTGAAAATTATATAGTAGTAGTAAAAGTAGTAATAACATATATTTATAAGCACATCACACAGGAGGTCAGATATTCCCTCAGGGGGGTAGAAGATCCTCATCAGATGGTTTAAATCCTTAAATCTTAAAAGGCATTAACTAGCTAATAGAGAGAGGTTGAACTGAGTTATAAATATATTGAATTATCTCACAACCTGTAGAATAAAAATATGTTTAACTGAGTGAAATACTAACAGCTGTCCTACATTAAGATAATTGAATATAGTATTAAAGATTATAAGAATAAATATTCTAGCATCTTTAAATTTCTAGAAGCAGTCCAAAAGATTGATTCAAACTAAAGCAAGATACAGAGAATTAGTATTAATAAGTATAAGAAATCTAATAAATCTATAATCTTTATTGACAATTTAGTAGAGTAATTTCATAATAACCTTAGAATTATTAATACTAAAGAAACCTATACAAACATGTCAGCAGCAGCCTTTATAACATATTAAGAAAACTCAACAATAAAGAACTCAGAAAAACCATTAGACTTAGATATAAAAGTAGGAGGTAATTAATTGAATATCCTTAAAGCATGTCTTTACATTGGCAATTTTTTTTTAAGCTAGAGGCTGGCTAGGAGTAGCTTAGCAGCTTTAGCAAGACTTAGTAGCTTAGCTCATCTCTCTAATCTGTGCATCAGTCTTATGATCTGTGCCAGCTAGAGGCTTGACATTTCCAGAAACTTCACACCTCTCTGGAACACTATAAATTATAGCTGGTGTGTATGAGCTATTCTTTTCAAAACTTATAATATATCTATAAGTTCTATAATTCATAATATAGTATGCTATTTAAGATTAACTGTCTTCATCAAATGCATCCTCTGATTGACACACTTTTCTCAATTAACATACTATCCTTAATTAGCACTTACCTGGCACAACATCCTTAATTGACACACTCCCCTAATTAACATATTATCCTTGATTCACACACTATTCTCAGCTTAAGCTAAGGATAGTTAATACTGCATTGTCACACTCTCCTCAGCTTAAGCCAAGAATAGTTAATACTGTGTTATCACACTCTTCTTAACTTAAGCTAAGAACAGTAAACTCATAGTCATATTAATATGATTAATATTTGCAACCTACAAACATAATAACTACTATTTAATATCCTTAAGATCTTCAATTAAATTAATAAAAGCACTTTCAATAAACTATACTTACTTCTTCTCAACTATTACCTTTCTTCCTACTATTTTTATTATCTTCTTCTGTAAGAGCTCTGCCATCTTCATTTTCTACAGCTCCCTCTGTTTACACCATGTATTATACATTCATTTGTATACCCCTGTACCATATGTTAGCACTAATTGATATTGTATCCAGTAAATAACAACTTACACTCACTCTGAAAAGCCTCCACCTTGAATACCTTATACATCTCTGTCCCTTCATACTCTATTATCACATGATATATCCTACCTGCCACTACCATCACTACTCCAACTGAAATTGAATTAAACCACTTTACTATCAGAGGATGAATATCAAGCCTAAATCCTCTCCAGCTAAAGAAATACTTCACAATACCTTGTATAATAACATCAGACAGAAAATGACCCTTTACATTCTATACACTATAAGTTAGTATATATATGTATATGTACAGACTTCTATGACACATACCTTTCCTTCTCTAGATACAGCTATAAAGTTATCATCTTTTAATAACTATGCAATCTATACCTTCAGATTACTGAATTCAGTAAAGTGATATATATCTACTACCTTATAAAATCATGCATTAAAATGCAATCATCAGCTACCCACATCATCAATAATTTATTACATGTTAAATAGTAATCTTTCATCTAATAGTAGTAATTCTATATATATCTCCCTTATCTTCTCAAATAATGAGATTCATGATACATTATCTTCATCATTAATCTCTAACTTAAACTTACTCTTATCCTAACTATCATAATCTCTAGTAAATAGCCAAGCACTGAGGATCAGATGATTTATATGATTCTTACCTACTATTAAGAACTATAGTGTTAGTCACACATCAAGCTTGTGTTTCTAGTTAACCCCAGTAAATAACCATGTGGACAAAAGGTTCTTTACTATATTTAAAACTCTTCTGTTTGTTACTGAACAGTCTGCCTTATTCTATCTTGTAACCTCTATTTACCCTAAGTTCTAGATAACATTTCCACTCATAAGTCTATAGTATAGCCCTACAGCTAGATCAAGCTCTAATCTATCTTCACCTCTCAAACCAGTACTTTCATCATTCAATATGGCTTGTGATAGGGCACCATTAGTCCTCTACCTCTTAAAACCTCTATTTACATTTAGGTTAAAATCATCATCAGAAAAATCCTACTCTACAGTTCCTAGCAGTCAGCATTTCTTGTATAAAAAGATAGAATAATAAATTATACTTACTATATCATCATAATATATTAATTCTTCTAACTTCTTTAACCTCTCTGTGTCAATCTCTGTATCATCACTGTGACTCTCAAAGCTCTGCCATAAACAAGTTTGTTGATGGTTAGCTCAACTCAGATATGTGTTGAGGCCTTCAGATTGGCTCAAAATAGTTAGTAATAACTATAGAAAGTTACTATTACTCACCATCAATTGTGATACTCATAGATATCTAGCTGATGATTCCTAAACCCCTAAATGTTAATAAAAACTAGTATTAGAAGGATATAGGTAAATAATCAATCTGAAACACATTCTGCTGCTCTAATAGAGCCAGGTTAATAGTATTACTCTAGAAATCAATTCATCTGTCAGGCTGGTGACATTCATCCTGTTGATCTGAACCAGAAGGCTCTGATAATAATAATACTAACTAGCTAGCTGCAATGTTTTGACTACCATTAGTATCTAACCTTCTATAAGGGGATGAGGATGCTATCCTTCTTTCAACAGCCTGAAAACCATGCCTCTAATCACTAACTGTATTTACTCTAGGTCATTTTCATGATAGAGCCATTCTACTCTTATTTGGGTTCTATTATCTTGTATTCAGTATGTTATCAGCAGACAGACCTCAGCTTAAGCTCAGCTCTAGCTTAAGCAAAGGATTATATAGAACTTGGGTGGGTAGTTGAGACTCATATTAGCTGTAACTAGGGTGCAGGAAGTGCCTATAATATTCTAGTCAGTATATTTTAAGTATAGAGTCCTTAGCTTAAGTCAGGGCTGAGCTTAAGCTGAAATCTATATACAGTCTTGAGTCTGTAGTTCATACTCACCTAAGATTCTTGTATAATATTAATGTTTAGTTGAGTGTAATAGTAGGCATGGAAGAAGAAGAAGAAAGTTGAAGAGTAAGAAATACTGATAAACTTTACTTATAGAGTAAAATTCACATTCATGTAAGTAAGAATATAAATAAAGAATCACATATAATATGTCATCCATCAATTAGTAATAGATATGAGTGCCCCTTTTCACCAGCAAGTCTAAGTTAGCTTTCTTCTCCTGATAGTATCAACAACAGTAAATTATAGTATACACATCAAAAACTCTAGCTTCAACACAATTTATTTCACTTTACTAGTAATATAGAACTTATATCATTCTCATCTATTGATATCTATCTCTTTCATTACTGTTTGAAAAGAATGTTCATCACATATCTATACTAGATCAAACTAACTGAAGCCCAGATATCATATTTTGTACTAATTGTGAGTTATTAAAAGCTTGCTTTCAATAAGTTAGTAAAGAAGGTTTAACTATACACAGTTTAAGTCATTCCATACATCAGTCTTCTTTCTATTTGCCTCTGATATCAAATCATCTACCAGACACATTACTGCTGAATCTATTTCAAAATTGTATATAATAACCTGCCAGGCACATGTTAAAATTCTCTCCTACTGCTCTTGCCTCTAAACATTCAGGTTGGCAATGCTATCCTGATCCTCTGATTGACTATTCAGTGACATATAGTAATTACCTTGATTAGAAGTCACTATGCTGTTGAGCAACCTCTCATTCCTCTATAACTCATATTATCTCTAGTTGTTCTTGCACTATCACATCATGGCATCCAGGCAATTTTCCCTGATCAGAAATAAGATATTTTAGAATATTCTAGGGTAGCTTTCAAATACATACTTAAACACCAGCAGTAGTTTCCCCTTGCTTTACTCCCTTTATAAATTCAAACTAAGAAGCCCATACTTTGCTATCCCCCTCTCTAATGACATGCATATATCATGATATACTGCACTATCAATCTTTAAGAATGCCTTAACCTTGGATACCATCCACTCACATAGTATGGCCTGTGACATGTTCAAAAAACTCACATATTATGGATGAGAGGTTAAAGAGACACACAATTTATATGCATAGTATGAAAAAAAAATAATAGGAACATGAAAATTGAATGCAGCAACATACAAGTAAATTATATTATCATAAATACATGATAATCATTTATTTATGTACAGACCACATCATTTCTATTCTAAATATCATATAATATGAGAAGCACATCCCTCAGCTTAAGCTAGGCTGCCCTGAATGAGGTATAAAATATAATATAAAATGATAACTGACATCATCATCCATCTCCCCACTATAATAATTAGGGAGATAGATGATGACTTTTTTGAAACTAGGTGCATCATAACAGGCTAATAGCATTCAAAGTTTGAATCATGCAGTGAGTAATAATAATTTATATTTGATTTCATACTAGCATACAAACTCCTCTGTGTGGCAGTACTGTTGGTGAATTTAGTATCAGAGTGTTAAGATCTCATTGACTTGATACAGGGGGTGAGGCAGTTAGATTATATATATATATTTCTAAGGATGTACATCACAACACAGCAGTATAATACTATCATCATAATTAATGTATCCAGCACCATTTAACTTTCCACAAGAAATTATATCATTTTTAACAATGCAATCATGTAGTATCATCAAGTTTTAATGTGTTTTAGTCTAATAATAGGATCCCATCTATCTTGAATGATGCCATGAACAAGAGATTTACTAAAGCATGTATGTATATATTTTAGACCACACTAAAAGTATCATTCACCTCAGTGGCTAAGTAGCTCAGTGAGGATCAAAATCATATCATCTAACTTTAAATGTCAGTTTGAATCAACATAATTCCATTAACTCCTTTTTTTTTACCAACTCATCATAAAGGCCAGTGAAATCATCACAATGCAATGTGGCTGTAACATAATGAGTACATTTCTCAGCTTAAGCCAGCCTGGCCTGCTGGCCTGACCTGCTGATTTAAGTCAAGAAATGTGCTCATTACATCACAGTACAGCAAGAGAAAATGTGAGCACAACATGATGTAACCCTAGCTTCTTTAAGACTAGTATGTTTAATCTCTCTATTAACCTGCCTGTCTCTTACTTCATCACTCCTCTCAACCACTTATTACTATTAATCATCTGAAACTATAGAATAACTACTTGAGTTACTTAGAACCCTCTCTTCTCCCTATCATTCTCATCTATACTACTCTTTTCATTCTTACCTGTACTATTCTCTTCATCCTCAGTTAGATCCTGAACCACTGACTCTTACTCTCTAATACTAGCTTTTAACTGAAATACCTATTTATTTGCTAATCAAAGCCCATCTTCTAACCACATTTCACTATACAAGGTGTTATATTGGTCCCAATCAATATAATTATTGATATAGAATCTCTTGGTAGTGGAATTCACATGCACATTACTCAGCTGTGTTGGAATAAGGTGAGCACCACACTGTATAGCCTCCACAGAGTAAAAACAATACTTATATATATGATAATCTGAATTATTATCAGATGAATTGGGCTCTATATATGTCTCCACTTCATACATGCCATGAACATCATACAGCTTCCTGGAACATAATTGGAGGATATCAATAAGTGCCCCAGTATAATATATGTTTCTATTTCAGTTGGGAATCCTTCCATGCTTGTTCACTTAAACACCAGAATTAATTATAGTTACTATCAGTAAGAGCTAGCTAATCATCTACCCTTTAAAAGGCCTATCTGTCATCTCATTCCCATTACAAGCTTTTCCATTAGTCAACTAAACATAGTCTTACTACTATTAGCCAAGTACCCTCTGCCATGCAGGCATGCATTAAATCTTCTCCTTAATAAGATGATCTGTGTCAGATGGATCTCACTCATCTCATTTTCATGTTATAACTGACTCATGCACCTATATGTGATAGTCAAGCATTAATTGCAAGGTAGAGTACTAGTCCTTCTTGCTAGTGAGCTGGAGACACCTGTGTGTAATAAAAATTAGCAATGTATGCAGGAAAATCTCACATATATAGCTTAATCTTTTAGTCATCTCTCTAACCATTGTGACATGATGTAGCAGTGATCAGTGGAGGTCTCCTTGCAAAGAATGTCATGAGATATTCTTTAAGTTAATAACTCATAATGTAGTGGCTAACTTTATCCCAAGTTGATCTTCAGCTATAACTATACTTGAACTAATAATATTAATATGAAGTAATGTGTTCTCTGACTCTACTATATGTATATGCCTCTGACTGTGCTTGATCAACTGCTGTTCATGGCCAACATATTTGTTGGTATTATAGTAATAGGCCTTTATATGATATTTATAGTCAGTCTTACTGTGCTCAGTATTAAAGCTATTCAGGGTTCCATATTTGCAAATGAACTCAACATAGTGAATAAGGATATAGAATTTTATAAAGTTGAAGTGGCCAACATTAGGTGAATCATATTTCTTAGGAGGTAGATAATAAAGATGAAATGCCTATTTAAGTACATCAATTCACTTCAGGGCATTCTTTAAGTATTCTAGGGTTTTATTGTCATGGGAGTAGTACTGTGCACAGAATAGAAAGTCAATCACAGCTTGAGCATATAGGAGAATAGGTTGGCACCAATGGAGTAGTAAAGGAGTAATAACTGGGATTAACTGTCATAACAGGGCCTTGCACTGTAACCCAGACCACTGTTTAAAGTAGCTGAAGTTGGTAAAATGCTGAAGACCTAAGTAGGGAGGAATATGCTCAAATTGATCATCAAGCTATTTTATTCCACCTGCCTGGGATATTAGTGAGGTTGCCTGATTCTTAGTTCATCAGGTAGATTTAATAAGGTTCTGGACTATTTTCTGAAGCCATTCAACTAGGTACTAAACTATATCCTTAAGTAACTGATGAAGAATATCAATCATCATTACTTCATAAATATTGATTCATGGGTGACACCAGATAAAGAAGTTGATATTATGAACAGTTATAGCAAAATCAATGGATAAGAGATCATCCTCTTGCTGCTGAATCTGGCCCTACATCTATCTATATGTGTGTGTTGGGAAGACCTTTAAGAGGTCTTAACACTCAGTGAGGGGAATAAGATAGATTGAACAGTGCTAGTTATTTTTTATATTTATAATTAAAACTTGCTCTTCATAGTCAGCCATGAATCTAGCTACTACTAGAAAACAGTATCAAACATAACCATCAGCACATTCAACAAACATGCCAGTAGTACTCAAGGCCTCAATAGCTATAGCATTATTAGTACCTGCTAGTATAGGTAAGACCACTGAGACTTATACTTAAGTATCTCAGTCATACAAGCATGATAAAGTCAGATCTTTGTGACTTGATCAATCTTCTTAATAATAGGAAGATAGGTAATCTTCTGAAGACTGATTGTCTTTTGTGCACAGCAAATCTTATGGGGAAGGTTTCCAATAGTAAAGTATATAGGTCAAAATACCTGGTCCCCATGATGCATGGAGAGCTGTGTCTTATCAGAGGCAAAGACCAATGAGACTAGTGTTAAGCAGGCTGGAAGTTTTTGTTGTGTATCCTACTACCAGTTGATTGTATGCATCTTGGTATATATTTATTAGTTTGACTCAGAGAACTGCCATATAGGTGCATACTGTAAGAAGTCCTTAAATGGAAGGTACTCAAGTAATTAACAAATAACATTATTTACTCTTTAGTGTGAGAGAGTAGCATTGATTATCATTCCATCAATAGATGTTATTAATATTATGATGTTAATAAATTCATCACATTATGCCTCATCTGTGATTAGGCCACTATCAATAATGCTATGGAACTATTAGACAGTGTGGAAGGAGAGTCCATTGGTAACAGTGTGAAAATAGAGTAAGATGAGGAATTGATTGATAGCACTACTAGAAAGTCCAGTATTAAGGAAGAACCATGCAAGGCTGTATTCAATCTTGCTTTTAAAGCCCTCATACTGGGCTGTTATTATTCTAGTGGAGGAGTTGGACATTAGATTAATACAATCTAGAATTAAATACTCAGCTGATTGTAGCAAGAGTTCTTCATAGGTAATAATATAGGCATTTAAAACTGAGGTTTTTGCAGCTCACAGTGGTGATAATGAGATAAAGAAGGCTGCCTCTAGGTTTATATCTTCTTCCTAGTAAATTCAATTAGTTAGCATTATCTTTGATAGCAACTTGAAAAAGCCTGCTACCAGAAGAGGAAGCACAGAACTCAGCTTAAGCTGAGAATACAGCATGATGTAGACAACTTTTCTTAAAACATGATAATATATATATCAGGGTAGTTTGAAGCTAGTTTCACATTCATAGAGTCTAGTATGATACTAGAAGTATCAACTACATCTAAGTCTCCATTAGCTGTGAGACCCTGTGGTTGTTCACTGGAAGGTAGGGCTATAAGAGTATGTTTGGTGAGAGGTTGTATAGGTGCTGAAAGAGGTGTGGTAGATTGGCTGATATTAATTAATACTATTTTTAATACTTTTTACTTTGCTTGAATCATAACTGAGTATTTCTTTTGGTGATGACTGAGGCTGCTCTGGCTGTTGATAGCTTTTCAGCAGTATGAATAAGTACAGGTATAGGCAGAGTTCTTCATAGTAAGAGGTTCAATGCTTGGTGTTAGGTATGAGGCTGAGGCTGAATAAGGATAATAGAGACTGAAATGTTATTATTTAGTGTATCACTTAAAAGCTGATTAAAGGAGCATACAACAATTTAGACCTAGTAGAATTAGTCATGATGCAGATTAAATGAATCAATTAAAACACTGATAAATACATTCTTAGCTAACTAACTAGTTTATGTATGATTAATGATATAATAAAAATAGAGAGATAAAGGCAGGGGAAACAAACAAAGCTCAGCTTAAGCTGAGTGGCAGGCATGATTACTAGCAGGTACTAATAAACTTTTAAGTTAAATTAAAACAGATAAAATAAAAACACAGGCTGACTGGGGTAAATTTAATTGAGCAGAGACTTACATGCTTTATAGATAGGGTTTCATCAGCTAGGGAGGTTATCCACATCAGAAGGAAAACCCTCAGTGGTGAATTCAGCAGGCTTATCTAACTTAACTTACTTGGCTCACTTAGAAGCAGGAAAGGTAGTAGTACTTGTAGAGGATTATTTGTATGGGTTTGAACTTGTATCATTTAAGGAGGGAGGTGGCCCTAACACCTGGGGACTTCCCAAAGAAGCAACTGATTCAGGAACAGATAATAGGCTGGACATAGAGGAACAGGATAATTCATTTAAAGGGAAAGGAAGGGCATATCTGAGTGAGCTTGAGACAGGCACCCTGAAAGATGTTTTGGGCTGAGGTTTTTTGACTGAAGATTCTAATGCCAAAACAGTCTTCAATTTACCCATTATATGATTGGTGGCCTCTCTAATATTCAGCTGTCAGATTGCATTGATCTGTGCAGGTATGAGGCCAAGATCATTAATATTATCTCAGGCTAGTTAGAATACAGACTGTTCAAACATTTTCTAAATAAAGATTATAATACAGATTTTAATTACCTGTTCTATCTGATTTTTTTCATGTTGGAAAGGAGAGAAAGCATCCTGGTCTTAGCTTAAGCTAAGATCTTGAAACACTGTGGGGCCTTGGGTAATAATTTGAGATGTGAATTTTATAGTTGCCTTTACTTCAATGAATCTATTAAAGGTGTTAGCAGTTGATATAATCTATATACATTGTGGATGTTCTTGATTTATCCAATGCACATGATGCAGAGCTTGAAGTGCATTATTAGTATTAAAGAGGGGTTCAAGCAGCACTACATCACTATAAGTTCTGTGGAGATTCAAACCAGTCATGTCAGTGTAATAATTGATGATCAATATCTTCATTGGGTAGTTAGAATTGTTGAAGTCATCCACAGTTTCTATATATTTATAGCTAGTTATAAACACACAGATAACACCAACATTCACATTGAAAAGAGTTATGAACATCTCCATGATGAACACCACCATAGAGAACTAACAAAAGACTAAAAGATCTTACTGCCATGTAATAACAACCTCATTGATGATAGATAATAGGTATAGAAATTTAGTAGATAAGCAACAGAGTAAAGCTGCAACTCATACTCTATCAGTAGGAATATAGGGAATTAAATTATTACAAATCACACAGGATAAGAATCACACTGCACCTTCATTTATCTTCTAGCACTATTTATTGATATCAACAGCAAGGTTTCCCTCTCATTTGATTGATGTTGCTTCAAATAATCACAACAGGCACAGTAAGAATGAGGCATGCTAAAGTTAGCAGTATATACTCATGTTGAATTTTCCTGTATTAGCTGGATTGAGTGCATTGTCTGAATTTACTGAGAGCATGGAATTATTAGTCTTAATGGAGAGTTTCAGCATGAGCTTTGCATGAGTCACTTGATACTCTACTAACTACTTATTAGCCATCAGACAGTCTATTATAATGACTATATAGAAGGGTATGTGTCCCTCCATAATAGCTTTACTCCCATAAGTTAATTTGTCCATTAAAATTGAGACATCCATCATAGATCCCATAATTCATTATAAAACTAGCTGATTGATTATTTTCAGCATAATTAATAATGCATGATGATGGGGCAGCAAATCATTACTCACAAATAATTTCTAAAAGAGAATAGGGTCCAAGATATGCATGTGACTGGGTCCACACTTAGGGGCCAAGGCATACTCAGTCAGGAGGTCCTCTATGGACTGGTAGTTAATGGAGGACCCCCATTCCTCCCTAAATAAAAGATAAAGCAGGCTATACAAATCACACACATGATTCACCATGTAAGTACCCATTATGAGCAATAGATCTATATAAGGAATCATTGATATAACACAATATATTCTCATTCTGGGGTTCTTCATAGTATGAGCTTCATCTAGTAATATAAGGTCAAAGTGAAACTTCTTCAGCCATAGTGATATAATCATATCTGTGGGGTCCAGAATGGTATAGGCATCTTCAGTATTATGCCAGTCAACAGACTTATTACTTTCACCATTATCTTTAGTGCTATTATCTTCACAAACAGGTGAATCAAAGGGTTGCAGTTCAGTACAGCTAGTAGGCACTGAATGGGAGTCTCAGCTTAAGCTGAGATAAATGGACTTTTTATGTATCATATAATATATTTATATTGAATATGAGGTCATAATGAGTATACACACTGTTTTAGATTTTAAGATATTAATAATTAATATAAGAGTTTACAGTGCCTTTTCATTAATTATAAGAGATCACTTTCTTGGGTCTAAAATCCTATCTGACCTAATAGATGAGTAAAATATGTGCAGTGTGAATACATTATGAAATCATGACTGAATCTCATCAGCTCAAGTATATATAAGATGCAAGGGAATGAAAATAATCAATGGGAGATATTCTGAGCCAGCCTCTTAGAATAAATGTCAGAAGAAAGTAGCATTAAGAGTCTGAATTGTTTTACCAAGTCCCATCTGATTGGCTAGTATGATAGCATATTGCTCCTTAAGGGTGATGACAAGCATTGCTATGCTATTAACTTGCTAGGGTTTTAATTCTGTGTTGCTAATTACTGGTGCCTTAGGATCAAGGCATAGTAGTGAAGTTAATTGTTTATAACTAAGTAGGTTAATATCAGTAGAATTGAGTAGCTCTTTCATTGCATCATCAATGATTAATAGCTCAGAGGTTGTCACCAGTTCAGTAAGAATACCAGAGTTAATGATTTACTCTAAGGTATGGTTGTGAGCTTCAAAAATGTCCAGGACATTAGAAGTGAGATGCTGGATGAGAATGCACTCCTCTTCAGAAATTAGATAGGAAAAATCAACTATAGTAAGAATTATGTTTTGATTGACCTGGGCTTCAATTATATTTAAATGATCAGATGCATTCACTGTTTCATTACTAGTAGTATTAGTGGGATTAAATATCAGGCTGATTAATCTATATTGTTTAACAAGTAAATTGAAGTTGGTGGGTTGCCAGTGGAGGTTAATATTAGTAAAAGTAAATTTTAATTCAGATTAGTACATTAGGACCTCAATGGTTTGATTATTAGCATTAGAATAGTTATTAGGCTACTTTATAATGAATTTAAGAAATCAAATCATCACAAATAGATGTTCTGGGTTTGTAGAGGGATTAAGTCAGATATCCACAGAGAAAGTTGTTGTGAGCCACTTAATTATCAAATAATACACATAAATTGCAGCCTTCAGGTTTCCTTTAACATCAGACAGCCACTTAAAGCCAGATTTAAGAATATTGCATTGAAAGACCTCTGACAGAAAAAGAGACATAAGAGTACCAACTTCCACTTAGCTCCAGAATTTATAATTAACACCTGTATGATTATAGGAGTTCTTATGGATATCTATAAAGTCATTTAGTAGTTCATGAATGCAGGGCTTTTGAACCCAGTTAAGAAAGGTAGAAACAGTGATGAAT
The DNA here is from genome assembly GCA_032988165.1 of Emmonsiellopsis sp. PD_33. NCBI lineage: Eukaryota > Fungi > Ascomycota > Eurotiomycetes > Onygenales > Ajellomycetaceae > Emmonsiellopsis > Emmonsiellopsis sp. PD_33. Next base: position 77,916 of record JANTQF010000097.1, read on the forward strand.
CTCAATGCATCAATTAGTAGGGATCAAAATAATTGCAGTTGATCAGGCTTGATGAGCTTAATTCTCACCCCAGTAAACTTTAAATAGATCAGTTTGGGTTCCTCTGAGAGCTTGGTATTGGCTTTTTTGCTAGCCATCTATGAGGATGTTAGAATAAGGTTACAGCTGATAGCTTGATAGGGAATGTGAGGTAGAGACTGGGGCAGATGAGTGATAGTCTCAGCTTAAGCTTAGCTCATACTAGTCTAAATATGACTAAATGCTTATTAGTGTAAATGCTGACTAAGTACACAGACATGGAACATAACTCACCTTGATGTTATGATTTAGACAGGTACAGGCATATATAACAGACAATTTCAATATAATCTTCTGCTGATTTTCTTGTGAATAATAAGTTTTTCAGGATTATACAAGTAAATTTAGTAGGAGAGGGTAGAAATAAACATTTAACAACATTGTGAGAGTAAGAGCATTGACAGTGTGTAATGCTGACAGTGTCAAGAAGGTTGTCAGAAAGAGAGTTCAAAATCATAGTGGGAGGTTTAAGAAGATGCATGTGCTAGTCAAGCTTAAGCTGAGGAATGTAGCTCACTGACTTGCCCACCTATAATAGTACTAGTAAATTAGTGAAGTCAATTGAATTTAGAGGAAAGAGTAGCTGCTAATATGAAAGAATAAGATTAAGAATATAGTAAAGAGTATTATACTAGTAGATAGGGTCTTGTGCATTTAAACTATTCATAGCACTGAGGCATCATGGGCATATATACTCTTCATTAATAAAGTCAAGTAATAGTAATAAGAGTGCTATGCTTGGGTCAGCCAAGTTCTATTCATAACTATTCTTATAACATTCATTGCTGCAAATCAAAGAAAATATAGAACACTGATATAAAGTAAGAAGCATATAGAATGCTATTTTAATAGAGCATTGTTATTCTTCTTTATGTGTTGACCCCCTAAAGCTGCAAATCAAAGAAAACATAGAATACTAGTATGAAGTAAGAAGCATATAATGGAATGCTATTTTAATGAAGTATTATTATTCCTCTTTATGTATATGGTTAACAATGATTTATACAGGAGGTACTAGTATGTATAATGAAAATAAAAATATTAGTGCACAATGAAAGAAACACCTCTTTACTTACTATTTCATTGTCTGCTAGTAGTGCTAATTATAGAGGTTTGCTTACTCTGATTTCATTCTTTAATTTCATCCTTTCTGCATATCTCACCCTAAGACCCCTAATAGGTTACCAAGCCCTCAGCTTTCATGTCAGCCTCATAGAGTATTTATAGCCTGAACAAGGAATATCCATCCCTATATTCATTTTGATTATGTGTTCTTGAAGCTAATCATAACTCATCCTTCAAGCACTCATTTAGCTCTTGAAACTCTTCATCCAAGGACTCATTCAATGCTACAACACTAGCTACTGATAATTATGAAGAGTCTGACTTGGCATGCTATTATTCTTTCTTTTTCCACTGGAGCCTGTTGTAGATATTAGAAGCTATAATTATTAGACTGTCAACATCATATCAATCAGGGCATCTAATATAGAATGAAAGGTAAATATTGATTTTAATTCATAAAAACTTGACTACCTTCTTACTGACCTGATAAATACAATTCATTGTTATAGAGGCATCCTTAATGAAGTTATAATTCAGCATTCTTTTCCTTAGGTGATGAAATCATGGAAAGTCATATTCACCATAGAGTGTGTGTCCAAGAGAATCAAAAAACATCTTGAAGTATTCTTGTGGGAACTTAAGGCATGAATTATATGGCTTTAGAAAGGGTTTATTATGTTCAAGGCATTGTTCTGAATTCTTAGTCAGTGATTACAAGAGTTACTAGAGGTTAAAGACAATTAATATATACTCATACTAATCAATAGTGTTTTCCAGCAACTAAATGTATTGTGCTTGATAATGTAATGTAAATGCAAGCACAGTGTTCAGCTCAGTAGACTGATAGTAGTAGAGGAGGATTTACTATTTAATTGCACAAGCTCTGCAATCAAAGTTATAGCCATGTTCTGTATGCCTGTTAGTAACCAGTGGAATTAGAGAAGACTCAGGTATGCATATATAAACTGTACTACCTTGCATATTAGTATGTCTTATGCCATTAAAGGCATTATACTGGAACTACTCCTCATTAGTTGTAAAATCTTTTCAGGATTTCATGATAGAGGTGGCAGATCAGCAATGTATAGCTTAGAGTAAGAATATGAGAGAATAGCACTTATCAGCAGTTAAGATAGAGTAAGTAAGTTTATAATGATGAATAAGAAAGAAGTGTGGAGTAAGGTAATTAGAGGATCAGCCAGATAAATCAACTACTAATAGAGTTATGTGTAGCTCTAGGTTGACCAGATAAATCATTAGCCAGTCTCATGACATGCTACTCTAGTGGCTGCAAGTCATATAATCAATAAAGAGAGGCCTCAGCTTAAGCTGAGAGCAGCCAGTCTGAAGTCTCTAAACATGTCATCAAATACAAGTATAGAGTAAGTAAATAACTATGACTAACTCAGTGAGTAATAACTAGGTGTGCTGAGTGGTCCTGAGCTGGCTTTGAGCATAATTACTTGAAATCTGAGCACACATATCATATAATTAATGCACTGAGTAGGATCTGAGTCAGCATGGAGCATGCCCCCCAGGCTAGAGCACCCATGCAGGGCAGGCTAAAGCAGAGCTAGCACAGAGAATAGCCACTCAGATTAAGGTAACATGTGTGGTATATTTCAGATCCTAGCAAGCTAAATATACTAGGGGCTGGATAAGGGCTAGCCCAGTGCACACCCCACATAATCAAGGTAACATAGCCAGTAATGTCAGTAAGTCCAGGCTGAAGGTTTCTGAGCTAAATAAATATTTTGCCAATGTATAGTTCTAAATATTACTAGGCTGATTACTACTATATCAACCTTAATAATTACTCAAAAAGCTTCAATTCAGATTTAGATAAGGAAAAGAAGGTTAAAAGAGTACTTAAGATTCCTAAAATCAAGTAATTAGTAGATGTTACCCTAAAAAGATGGAAGAAAGAAAAGAATGAAGAAAAAATAACTTCTCCTTCTACCTTGAAAAATAATACTAATATTATCATTACTTCTGAATTCAATCTACCAGAAGACTCAGATAACTCCTTTAAAGATGTATTTATAACCACTATAGTTATTTTTAGCAGCAATTCTTCTCAATATGAGCACTACCCATTCAAGAATAGCTTTATATATAATAATAGAGCAAGCCAACATATTTATAATGATCTCCAACATTTTCATGATTTTCACCCTATCAAGGAATTAATATAGGCTAGAGATATACTGATTCTAATCTATAGTTACAATAATGTTCTCATACACCTACAGATCTCCTGCAGTAAAAAACACTACATTCTCTAAGATATCACCTATATTCTCACATTCTTCATAAATATTGTAGTAGCTCCTGCATTTAATAGACAGGGTATTAGAATCAATGAATTAAATTACAAGCTAATTAATAAGAAAGATAATATTTTATTTTACTTATAATATTACTATGAGAAGTTCATTCTCAAATACAACCCAATTATTAATGAAAATAAAGTAATATATACTATCTAAATATTTCCTCAGGTTTCTATACCAGCTATTACAGCCCTCTAGTATAAACACCTGGGTCACCCAGGGCCTAAAGCTCTTGAACATCTGCCTAAATCTATCATCAGACCTTACCTGACAGGTAGCTCAAGAACTATAGACTACATCAACTGTGGGAGGGGAAAAGCACATCTTCAAATCTCTTAAATACCAATGAATAGAGGAGATAAGCTATTTGAAGTCATTCATTTTGATTTAACTCATATATCTTTAGCTTATAATAGAGATAGATATCTTTCTCACATCTATAAACTACTTATTTACACTTACAGGGCAGAGGTATTTCCAACCAAAGATTGATATAAGGGATTTCTCAAAAAATTTATTAATGAAGTTAAAAAACACTATAATCTTTATATTCTAACTATTCATATAAATAGGGAGACCTCACTTATCAAAGTATTTACAGACTATATAGAACTATACAGTATTTATATTAATTAATCTTCTACTTAAATCCTGAAATCTAATAGTACAGCAGAATACTCAGAGGGTATGATAACTACTCTTATCTGTATCATTCAAATCACTGTAAATCTTCTAGAGAACCTCTGGCTAGAGGTCTATATAGTAGTAATTTACTTACTCAATTAAACATCAGTCCATTAACTAAAATGGAAAGCTCTAATACAGGCCTTAGCTACCTATCTTTAAAAAACCACAAATCTTGACCTCAGCTACCTACATGCATATAGATGCCAGGTATTTATCTTTAATAAAATCATCTCAAAGCTTCAAAAACTTGCTCTACATGTAAAAATTGGGCACTTAGTTAGATACATAGCAAATAATATTTTTCAGATCTGACTCTCATGAGAGTAAAAGATTATAGAGACTTAGAATGTCACATTCAATAAAGATGTCTTTTTTAATCTAGATAATTTATCTAAGTAGCTTCCTCTAATATCTCCAGTATCAGTAGATTTACTACCTCTAAATGACATTCCAAAAACTGTAAGATTTGATGTTCCAGAAAATAAAAGTTCTAATAATAAAATCATGGTTTACAGACCTACTAAACCCTCAATGCCTGCCTCTATAATAGCCTCTTTAGCTTTAAAAACATTGCCAGATTCATCATCTTAAGTATTACTAACCTCAGAATCAACTCCTACACCCACTGTGGGCTCCCCCAAATTTTTAATACTAACAAGCAGGATTTAATATATTAATAATCTGAATACCAAACTTGATTCTGACTCAGAGAACTCCTCCAACTAACTACTCAGATCTCTACAAGAAGAGCTGTTAACACCAAATGAAGATCTAGTGATCCTCTTAAGGGAAATACATAGTAATATCACCTCTGATAATATACTCTCTAAATATAGATTCTAAAAATCTAACTCAGATCACACTAATTACATCACTATCTTAAATAATTTAGATAACACTCCAGGGTTCTACATTATATTTATAACTATAAAAACATATGAATCTCCATTCTATTATCTTCATTATAACTGATTACCTGCTCTACCATGTAGTTAGAAGTCCACTATGAAACATGAATTCAGAGAAGAATGATAAAAAGCTATGCAAATTAAATATAACATTCTCAAGTAAAAATAATATTAGAGACTCATATCTGAACAACTCATAAAATAGAAGATCTTACCTCTTAAGTGAGTATTTACCTATAAATTTAATATTAATAGTCTCATTATGAAGTTCAAGGCCCATATCATTATATGTAGAAATCTATGAAAAAATGATATAATAGAGATGAGATTTATAACTCTTACACTGAAGGTTTTTTGACTTCTTATAGCTATTACTACTACATTTAATCTTGAAGTACATTAATATAATGCAATTAACACCTTTCTAAATATAATAATAGATAGTGAGATCTATATTAAACTACCCTCTAGATATAAACTTTCTAGTTAACTTTTACTTCTCCTCAGGGCTCTATATGGACTTTCTGAATCTCCCCTACTGTGGAATGAGGAACTGAAAAAGACTTTGAAAAAGCTAAGTTTAACCTAGGTGCCTGAAGAACTATATCTATTTATAAGGCTAGACCTTACAGTGTTTTTCTATGTTGATGACATCATCATCTTATATTATAAAAAGAATAAGACAGTCTTTATTAACTTTATAGAAGCATTAATGAAGATCTATGAACTTAGAGATATAGAAAAGCTTTAATGATTTTTGAGAATTTAAGTTCTTCAAGATTATACTACTAAGAAACTCTGATTATGTTAGAACAGCTATATAATTAAAATAGCTATAAAATTTAGTGTTAAATGTTGTAGACTCTATCACACATTCTTACCAACTAAATTAATACTTTTTTATGATAGCTCACTAACTTCACAGCAGATTTATGATTATCAATGTAAAATGAGATTCATTATTTACTCTTTCATCAATACTCAGTCTAATCTCACATACACTATAAGTACTCTGGTAGACCACATGGTTCAGCCTGGCCTCAAGCATGACAATCTTATTAACTATCTTATTACTCATAGATATTAAACTTGCCATCTAGCAATTAAATACAGTGTCCCAACTGATAATAAACTGATGTTCTATATTTATATAGATGCTATATTTACTGATGATGTTACTACCCAATGGAATACTCATAGAATGATATTTATACTTTTTAGAGGTATAATTAACTGAAAGTCTATTAAATAACAGACTGTGAGTACATCTTCCACTAAATCTAAATTACTTACTATATTTACTACTACTTATAAGGCCTACTGATAGAGGAGACTCTTCAAACAAATAGGATTTAACCCCTAATATGAATTAATTATCCACAATGATAATACTCAGATAATATGATTACTCCAGGAGGATTCTTTCTGAATAGTGATGAAGCTCTGCTATATCAATATTTATAATCACTAGCTCCACTAGGAGGTCTAAGAATACCACCTATTAATTAGATAGATAGAAATGAAAGAGATGCCTATAGATAGCTTCATTAAATTACTAACTTACTTTACTTATGAGACATTCTGCTGTCTCATTAACTTGATGAATATAAGTATAAAACTACATTGATTTTTGATTTTGATTTTTCATTAAATACCTCTATCATTCACTGAGGGGGTATATGAGATTCTGCACTATATTTACTATATCAATGGCCTTAATACTGTCATTAAATTGATCTACCATGCTCAACTTCCATGGTTACATTCATTTATTTGATTCTTTCAGCATTTTCTTATCTTTTGGAAATTAGATAGTTTTCAGTTATTTATATGATTTTCCCTATGTAATTACATGGCCTTTTCTATTTTCATTATCTTGGACTATTGAAGATCTGAGCCATATAAATAGCAGTCAAGAATGTATATAGCTTAATTAATCAATCATCTCAATCCTCATGAATAACTATGTCAATTCTGTTCATAGTATCACTATTGGCGGCCAAGTTCCAACGCCTTGTTAAGATATCCGCAGATAAACAAGTTCCTAGTCAGGTTGCATACTTGGAAACAGTCTTTCTGTTTGCAGATGATCTTGTGCTTGCCCCAAGCAACAGGGTTGGAACTGGATTGTATTTGTAGCACTGCAAGTGCCCCCAAATCAATGAAGCGTTGTTGGATGTCACGGATTAGAAGTATAGCAGTCTACTCCCCCTCCAATCGGAGTTTATCAAGGTCGATTATGCGTCCTGATAACTATGGCGTGCTGATGCCGCAGAACATATCTCTAGTGCATACTCCGTACGGAGTATTTCGGTATGAATCGAAGCACAATAAATATGGCATCCAAAATCTATAAAATTACAACCATGCAGAGTGTAAAGAGACAACAAGAAGATAAGTCATGATTGTATGACCCCTTAAACTCAACTCAGGTCAAAGCTCGCTAAACATCAACGATATTAACTCTATCAGCCCATCACCAAACAGCCAAAAACCCCACCATCAGAGCCATTGCCCATGCAAGAAAACTCCTTGTTGCACCTGCAATTGAAAGCCTCACTCCACTGCCGTGCTGCACATGAACGCAGGTCAATCTAATCTCCCCAATAGTATCATCGGGATCTTCAACTGCTGGGTACTTGTGTAGGTAGAAGGGCTGCGCCTTGCGAACTGCGACGTCGAGATCTGTCTTGTTGTCTGTTTCGCGCTCTGTGGACATCTTTATGGCTCCGATATGGGACGGGTCGGAACCATTTCCCCCGGGAATAACGGCTATGGAGTAATCAATGCCCAGCGCGGGTGGCTTTTGTTAGTGTCTCTCATCTCCATGAAATTTACAATGAACTGCGACAACAATTGAAACCTGGGATAGTGGGCAGATAGGATTCAACATACTTCCACTAGCAAAAAGGGCCCCATCCCCTTCATAATCAAGCGTGTCAAAAACCCTACCCATAAATGCGATGCAAGGGGATCTGCCTTTAAGGTTAAGCAAAGAACCAACCCCCATCGTCATTACAGACTCGATATTTTCTTCGTCGAATAATGTCGAGCAGTCGCCAGGGTCATCCTTATGGTCCGCCACGATGGGAAGAAGCGCGAAGCAAATATTGTACGGTACATCTGGACCATCTATCACCACATTCTCCGGGACACCCAGAGAATATCTCTCGAAAAGCCGGGACTTGCCGTTGCCCACATCGGCATCGATAACGTCGAGATCCCAGGTCCAATTTGCCGGAGGTGCCGATGGGTTTTTATCATCAAACCCTTTAAAGGAGAACGTCCCATTAATGTCCGACTGGCGGGTGATTTGGTCCATGCCGGAATATTCCTGATATCCACATTCTATCGAAGAGCCAGGGCATGTGATTTCCGACACGGCCAGGGCAGAAGGGATGAGAAGAAATCCCGCGAGGGAAATCCCGTTCAATATCATCTTTCGATCTCAGGAGTGTTGGGGGTTCTTGAGCCGGGAGGGAAAAAGGCGCAACCAAGAGAGGGTATTTGTTCAGCGGGAAAATTAGGAAGCAGTCTTTTTCTAGAGGATAGCGGCTTGTTTTAGGGTGTGCTATTTACACCGGGTACCCGGCTATTTACACCAGAAAAATAGATGACTAATCAGGAAAAAAAATAACTGGTACCTGATATTACATACAAAAATACTACTGTAGTGATGTAGACTAATGTGCTAACCCCACACAATGATTTTCAACCTCAACCTCCCTCACCACCTTACTCACTGCTGCACCCCCCCCCTTCCCCATGAATATTTCTATCATTCAAATTCCTGTCTCTACTACATTTACTACTATGTCTTCTACTATATCTTCTACTATGTCTTTTTTTTAACTACATCTTCCACTACTACCATGTTCAAAATGTCAGTTCCATTGCTATCCACTGTGCCTGAGAGCCAGTTTTCAGATGTAGAATGACTGTCCCAGTTCAATATAGTTACTTTCATTGAGAATGAAGGTATTTTTGAGACATAACAGCTAGAGATTCAGCTGCTAAATGAAGAACAATGTGTGTAGCTTATTAAGAGTCAGTTCTTTTTGCAGGATAATGAGTATGAGCAAGTTAAGGTGGAGGAGGAGGTAGAGGTGGAGGTGGATGAGAGTAATATCAACCAGGTAGATGATAGTGATGATGAAGATCTTGAGACTCTGACATCTAAGCCTGAGCCTGCTAAAGAACACATTCAAATTACTAGTAGGCTTTCTAAACTTACTGGTCTTACTGTTCAGATATTTAACATAGAGCTGATCAACCATCTCAACCTGAATTGTAAAGATTTCAGCTTTATGATTATAACTCTTTACTCTAGCTACTAGGACAATTAATATATGCTTGCATGTGACTACTCAGGGCAATATAGAGACCCTTACAATATTACAAATGAGGATTGAAAGTGTAAAAATACTGCCACTTGAAAGACTAGCTGTTCATTCCAACTTCTTGTAAAGAAAGACTGTACTGAGTAAATTATAGTGGTTAAACATTAATATTATAACCACCTACTGTCAAATTGGAGCCAGGCCCACTCAATGCACTATATATAAGTACTTCCTGAGAATATACAGGCTGTAATATTCAACTACATTAAATCTACTGTTCCTGCCTGAATGATATATATGATCCTCAACTGGGAATTTAACTGTATCAACCTTATTAATAGAGATCTATATAACCTCACTGGTGACCTTACCTGGGGTGAATTAAAAGGTTGAATGCCTATTCAAGCTCTAGTTGATAAGCTAGCCTCTGATGAGCAGATGATTATTACTATATATAAAAAGAATGAAGATAATTATATAACTCACCTTGTAATCTTCCACAAGCTCTTAATTGAATTTCTTTGTGATAACCCTGACATTTTGCTTCTGAATTCCACCTATAAAATGAATTAATATTGCCTGCCTTTACTCAGCATTATTTTTATCATTAAGCTACATATAATGATCAATTTGGGCTTTATATTCATGAATGGTGAAAAGGAGATAAACTATTCATAAGTGTCTCTAGTGGGAGAGATCTTTATTTACACCTCACTTAATTCTCTGTTGTGGTGGCAACCTGCCTAATTAGGTTAGTAAATTTCCTAATTAAGTTAAATATTAATAAAAAAACTAGATTTATACTAACATCTATCCACAGCTGGGCCTGCCTGCAAATCCAAATGATATTTGACACTCATGATATTAAATATCTACCTGTTATAGTAACTAACTGAGAGCTGACCTTAACCAATGCACTTGATGATGTTTTTTATACTAGTTATTAACTTCTCTGTGAGTAATATGTTGACTACAACATTATTAGCTGCACTAAAAAGTGCTTCTCCTTTGCTATACTTGATAATGCTGATATCAAAGATCTTAACTGTAACAGAGAGAGTAATAAGGACCACTATGAGTCATTCATGAAGAAATGGTGAACACTTCTCTTATCTCCTATAAAAGAAGAGTATAAATAGTGCTGGATTGCATTCAGAGTGAATCAATCTGAGGATCTAGTAGATTACTGTGAGAATACTTAATTAAGGAATTATATCTAGAGAATTATATGTTGCTATACTGACACTATTCTGCATCTTAGCTACTATATTTCTTTATATACAAAGGGATCCCACTGGGTCTTAAAGTAATATATAATCACTTCATCAGAAGATCTATAGGTTACTATTTACTGAATCTATCAATTTTAGAATAATCAGCATTCCAACTACTAAAATGTACTGGCAGAGGCTAAATCCAAGACCCCTAGAATTACATTAACATTTCTATTTTGTTAGTTGGTTGGCAAGGTCTCATCCTTTGCACTGCACTTACTCTGTGGCTGACTAAATGTAGTAAGAAAATTAAAGAATTACTAGAAGTAGTATCTAACTAACTGTTTGAATTACATCTATATGGGGCTTTCTTGCAAGCACTATATCTATTAAAGGCTGGATGAAAAGCTTCTAATTGAATTGAATACTATTCATTTTCATTGGCTGTATGATTAGGAGGCTAGGTGCTATCTTCAATGTGCTGAAGGTGGTGAGGTTCTATTTCCTCATGAGGTTGTTGCTGAATCAGCTATATAGGGGGATAACATGTGGGCTAAGAGGGGTAGGGCTCAGGGTTGAGGATAGGGCTTTATACACTGGGGTTCAACTGCCACAGAGAGGATAGAACAAATGCTGCAGGCACAGTAGGTACAGCAAAATTGATATAGATATCAACTTGAGATAGTGCTGGCTGCAGCTGTGGATGAGCAACATATAGCCTATAATATCACTGGTGTGGGGTGTATTGTTGGTAGTGGTACTACTGCAGCTTCTCTCAGTACTAAGCCCCCTACCTCTATGGCACCTGCAGCACTTGATAATTTAATTTCCTCATGAAAATGGTCTGCTACACTGACCTCCCTAATCTGCATGCCTTGTTGAAACTGTACCATCTGCAAATCCTACTATGATGTCACCTTGCAGGGTATAAACCAGGCATTTTTTGAGATATTAGGGGGGAAGGCAGATGCAGCAGCTGAAATAGAGGACCTCCTGATTCTAGGAAGCTGTAATATGCAGAGTCAGCAGTTAGTGGTGGTGGGAGACAGTCAGGTGTTGGTGGGTGATATTGTTGATATCTTGGATTAATAATGGGTGGGTGGAGTTGGGTCATTAATGTACTTCTAGGTGCTAGTGTTTTGTATGTAATATCAGGTACCAGTTATTTTTTTTCCTGATTAGTCATCTATTTTTCCAGTGTAAATAGCTGGGTACCCGGTGTAAATAGCACACCCTCTTGTTTTATAGTTAGTACTGCTGCTACTCTCCATCTCCTCCAGGAAGAGTGGTGGGCCGGTGGGCCGATATTTCACGCTCGATCTAACTAGTTACCCCGTCCAGAATAGCCGTCCGCCGGACAAGTATAGTGGGTATTACTAAACCCATAAGAAGGGACACACAGTGTTGATCCCATTACTTGGGAATGAAGAGACTGATGATCGTCGGTGGCAGGAGTATTTTTACCTCCTGAAACTCCACCAGCCCCAGCTTAAGTCGAGCTTTAATAACTTAATCAGATGGAGCAATGGAGCATGCCAGGGCTTTGTGGCAGGGAAAGTGGGGGGATATTGGCATCTTGCCATGATATTGGAGGCCAAACATCCGGATTTTGTCGGGTTTTGGGCCCTGGTCGGGCTGGATAGTCGTTAACTACTGTAGTTAACTATCCACTCTGCTGAGCCATTCCCGAACGGCCTTTACTTGTTGGTTGGGAGCAAAGGGCAAGAGGAAAATACAATCGCAGCCCTAACCACTAACATCAAATTGCAAAAATAATATCTGCATAAATCCCTCCTCTAGAAAACTAATCTTGCCCTTCAGAATTACACCTCCATTCCACCTCCTCGACGCGCCGTGGCGCTTATCCCGCCTAGACTTAACTAGTTAACCACCCGCCCTCTTGGCGCCAGACGCGACATCATTCATCAGCAATGCTGAAATTCCTACCACCACTCACAGATTGTAGAAGCTGCCAACAAGAAATCTGGCTGCATCATTATGTCCTGCGCGCCCTACTTTCCCTGGGAAAACCCTCTTGATGATCGAAGCAGCCTCGTCCCAAACAAAGCGTGCCAAATTCAATCGTGGGAGAATTCCAGGGATGCGAGTGGGGTCCGCTGAGATCCTTCAAAGACAAAGATTTAAGTGGAACTACAATAGCTGCCGAAGAGTGAGGAACATCGTTTTCGCATTCTTCGCGAGTCTATCTCCTTCAGGCTCTAACTCCCTAGTCGCGGTGGATATGGTTCATTTTTATCCTTATTAAATGTTCCGTAGCGCTCTCCGCGCTGCAGGGAGGCGGGCAATGGAGGCTGATAACTATGCTTTCTGTTCATTGCCCTGTTAAAACCAGGAATCATAGTAACGGTTTAGAAGAACATACAGAGCGAAGACTAGGGTATGCCGAAGCGATATCAAGCCCAATCACAACATATCATATCAGAAATATCATGCCGATAGATCACGAAACCATCAGTAATGATGCCGCAGTCGCAACCATAATCCATGCAACAAATCGCAACCCTCTCCACTACCACTAGCCGCGTTCGCAAAGCCCCAACAGCCGGAGACTACTGCCAGGGAATCAGATAGAGCTGGCTGATGGCACTATCAAATTCCATCCACCCTGCTGTCAGCCGTGTGCGTGAACTCCGAAATTACTAGCATCTCATCGGCGTTCTAGGCCGGTTTGTTGTCCTATAACCCAAGGCAGTCTCCTGTAAGGCCCAATAACCCATCAAACCAAATCACCAAAGCTTCCACCTTTCAATCTTCAAAATAAAGCAATGATCCCATCGGTACCCGCCACGACAGGTGGGGAGGTTGGGCGAAAAATGCATTTGCGGCCGTCTTGCATGTAGAAAAGCGGAATGGGGAGCAGGCGGGGAGATTCCATGGGACCCTTGCATGCCACCGTGTTCCGCGCTTGATTGGGGAGAAAACATATCTCAAAATCAATTCAGTGTTATCAGGGGCCGTTGGTAGGGGAAGGCCATGCCCGCCCAATTTTTCCCTTGGTTTCTTCGTTTTCTTTAGATATCGGGATCAGTGGGTAGAAATAGACGAGCCTCGTCCGGAAAACGTCAAAATGATCATCGGCTCGATGATACTTCTCTGCCCCAACATTTCCGCCTGATCAAATTGGTGCGCCGGAGGGGTTCTTCCTGCTCCGCTGTACAGGGTCCAAAATAGAACCACTATATAGTTGGCGTCGGCTCGACAAATTCATACATAGGTGTAGAAGCATCTGTCAATGAACGTGTACCAGACTACCACTACCCCGGCGTATACATATGGTCTGCGCTCGAGGGTTAGCATTGCCACTCTTAACTATTCACTATGTCGAGTTGCCCGCAAATTTTCTCGCAGCCCACGCAGAGCCATATTCTTGGTACTGTTGTTTCGTAATTGCCACTTCTTTTAGGGCCTCTCGGTTGCTTGCTAAACGGGAGGCACCTAGCCAGGTAAAACGTATAGGGCTGGTTTCAATAGTGTCAGCCGATGCGGAATAAATTTGGAATTTCCACTACAAGGAGATGAAGAGGATTGGGTCTGGTGGATTCAAACTTACTCATCTGGCTTTTTGACGCGCACAACGCACTCTGCTGAGGCCAGTTTTCGGAGCTCGGTTTCACTATATAAATATGTTAGTCATCCGATGATATAGGTTTGTTTTCTGGTTAAAGCATTTGAAAATGGATCGAATCCCGGATTAACTTACAGCCTTTCCACGAATCCCGGAATCAACGAGTTCCCGCCCACAACCAAAACATTGGCTAAAAATGCCGGATGCAAACCAGTCGGCAACACAGACAAACTCTGCATCACTATCTCAGGAATCCCCAGCTGTTTCATCCCTATATCCCCAGGGTTGAATAGAATCTCGGGGACAGTAAACCTCTCGTTCCCCAGCACCAACACGTCCTCCGCCAGCGTTGCAGGTGTGGAGCCCGACAGAAGTTCTTTCTTCTTCTTGGCCGTGAGAAAATTATCGTGCGGGCGCATGAATCCCTTTTTGTGCGCATTGGGGTCAGGGAGAACATAATCGACCACGATACCTTCGGCCGCATTGTCTGCCGTCCGCTTTTTAGTATTCCCCTTCCATGTTCGTTCCATATCACACGGGAAATCGTTGCTGACGAAACAGACGGTTTCTTTAACTTGATTGATTATGTAGGTTTCATCGAGCATGTTGTATTGGCGGATCGAGACGAGTTCCTTGAGGTAGTTGGTCAAGTATTTCCCGCCTATATCCAGGCGTCTGATGCCGCGTTGGAGCGGTCGACCATTGTAGACCGGCGTAACCGTTGTGTGTGAATAACCAGAGTCGATTACAAGAAGACACTCGATGGGAAGGACAGCAGACGTTGGATCTGTGGAGACCGGGTCCCCGAATAGAGAATGGATCTCATTCCAAGCATTTAGCGTCGGTCCTGGTCACCCAAAAAAATATAGTCAGTTCTCATCTCACCGTCCTCAGCACGTACATGAGAGGGTAAATACCCACCAATACACCTGGCATAACCCCCAAACCCCCACTCTTCCATAATAATCTCATCCGCATTCTTCTGCAGCGCAGGTATTGCATTCGGCGCCTCTGTAAAAACTAACGTTGTATTCTCTGGATCAGCACATCGAACCTCTCCCTTTCTTGCCGTCGCCTCGTCAAAAAAGGTATGTTCCCATATCTCTTTTTGCGCTTCCCAATTCACCACATATCCTTTCTCCACGGGCCGGCGGAAAGCTGCCTCGTTCCAGTCCGAGATGTGTGTGCTGAGTTGGGCGCCGGTGTAGACGTGTTTGTCTCGTGTTCGGACGAGGGCATTCGGGATGACGAGGCATGAATTTAGGGATTCGGAAGGAGATTTAGAGGAGATATCTGGCGCGTAGCCGGCTTTCAATGTGTATGCGCCATTATCAATTATGAGGGTTCTGTCGGGGAGCGGTTGAGGGGCTGGAGCGGCGGGTTTACCACCCCGCGTGGGCTTTGTGGTTCCCATTGTTGGAGCGAAGAAAACTATGCAGACGGAGTATATCAATTTCCAGCCATCTCGAGGGTAGTCAAGAAGCTCGAGGCCGCCAGACTGAATGTTGATGACGACAGGGAAGAGCGAGCTTCAAGATATCTGCGGATCGGACATTCAATGTTCCGGGCGGAACTTTAAATGTCCGCTGTTCCGCCCTCAACCTGCTCGACTACATAGATTGAACGACATTCATAAGGGTGACTCTGGGACCGCAAGTCATTATGGGGAGTTGTTATTATTTGATACTGTTGTGAAGTCGATATTAAACCCATCCTACAGTCACATCCATATACATACGAGTTGGGATAGTTTGAATAAACGAACAAATACTACGCCAGTAACTCTACTGCTGAGGACGGACGGACATTATCATTCATTATGCTAATCACAATATTCCAAGGCTTGCATCAACACCATACATGGAAGTTCTATATTCATCCTAAACCGCTCATTCCTTTTGGGCGGAAGCTAAGGCCGCCCGTCTTCCGGTGCTGTTGGGATCAAGATACGGGCGCTCCCCAAGACTCACGGCCCGCTGCCCAGTTCGGGCCCCCAGGCCCTCAATGTCGGCTGTTGCGGCATGGTACACGCTGCGGTTGTCCCAGATAGCTACGTTGACGCCACGGTTAGTTCAGAGCTTGTGCTATGGACATACAATTACGTGACGTGTAAGGCGGGGCAGGATATAGATATCTTCCACTTACCAAGGTCATTCTTGTTTTGCCATTTGTAACGGACTTGCAGGTCATGGTTCTCAACGATCAATGTCACAAACCACTTCAGCAAGTGGTCACTCTCCGCCTCAGTAAGGTCGTTGACTCGTCCAACATGAGATCCAACAGCAAACACGCTCTTCCACCCAGTGACGGGATTGGTTCGAATCACTGGGTGAACAGCCTTGAGCTCTGCGCCGACGTTCTCTGGAGCCCCGCGTTCACCAGCGTACAGTTCGAAACCGTTTGCTTTGGCGCTCTCGCCGAAACCGGGCTGCTCATAGGTGGCGGTCAGGGATTCAAGGAACTTTTGATACGGCTCTGAGATCCGGTCATAAACCTCATAGCCCGACGCCCACAGGGTGTCTAAGAAACGTTTAATTAGCACACTATATTTCCCAAGGCAACACGCTGAACTTACCACCACCACTAGAAGGAAGCTCTGTCAACCGCAGGATGGCATAGTCGCTAGGGATTGGTTCGAAAGTGATGTCGCTGTGCCACTGTCTCCTGCCAGACTGTTTATACTGGTCCAAGAAACGTTTGCTGTAGGCCAGTTTGGCTTGTTCGGAGCTGATGACGCTGATCTCATCATCCTTGCCACCATATTGGCGGCCAGAGTTGGCAACAGGGTGGATGTGGAGCTTGGAAGTGCTGGGTTTGCCAGACAGTTCACCAAGACGCTGAGCAAGTTCCTTCTGCAATTCGTTGTCCAGATCATCCTGGGCACGGAAGAAGACAACTCCACGTTGAGAAACTAGAAATTGTTAGACATACCCGACTTCGTCCTTGGCTTGAGGAGTTGGGTTCGGGAGCTCTTACTCGTGATGGCCAGGTCCCTGATAAGCTCGTCAGAGTTGGGTGCCCGAAGCCATTTCTTCAGGTTGACGTTCTTGAACTCCCTGCCGATAACAGGGGTCACGTCAAAGGAGTCAAACTGGTCCAAGGCACCAGATGGCTTCAGAGGTTCCCTGTGGGTGGAAGATGAGGGGGTGGCTAGCGATTTGGCATCCTTAATGGATTTACCAGCTTCGACTGCGACGGGTTGGGGGGTATCAACGACAGAAGGGGCCATTTTCAGTTAGGAAATAGAGTGAAGTGGTGTAAGATATCGCTTTGATCTGTCTGCTACTTTGAGTTTTCTTTGGGGATGAGATACAAGAGGCGCTGGACGACGGTCTGAACGGGCCACTTTATACATCTTGTCAAGTGTATGGAAACAGTCAATCTGGTTCAACCCCACGGCCTCGCTGGCATGGGTTGTCGTGGTCTACTTGTCTCGAACATACAGGGCATGATGCGAAAAGGCGCCAGATGATACCATCCAACTCACATCAATCAACAATCGGGACGCAAGCTCTCTTAGTGGCTAATCCGGGAGGAAAACTGCTTCCCCGTGCGCCTGTCCCACGTGCGTTCTGCGGGGGACGCACGCGATAATATCCCTGAGATGAGCAATATCTCGCCGTTGAGGTCGATCAGACATTCAATTGTCGTCATCCAGATCCGCAAGACGTTGGATAACACAGCCAGTCAATTGGCCTGTTCAATGCTTAGGCCGTTCGCTTATTAGCGCCGGGGATAAAAATACGTTTATTCCGGGCTAAGAATATCAGATGGCAGCAACAACGTTAAAATCGCAACATCTCACAACATCAAACGCTCTCGGGGGCCCAATACCAAGACCCCCAGATGCTGTCTACTCCCTGTTTACCAGATAAATTAAGCTAGTAGGATGGCTTCTTCCCGCCCCTGTTGTGGACCCCGGATTTCTCTGTTGCTCTCCTGCTGACGTCGTTGCAGTCTATCCTAGGTTTTTTTGAAAACTCAGAGGTAGAGAGGGAAACGCTCCTCCTGAGCTTCATTCAAAATCAAGCTGATATTGGAGAATCTTTTTAGAATGTTCCCACCGGCAGTCTATTTTTGAAGCTGGACGTGGTATTGCACTATCACAATCGCTCGTGCGGACTGCATTGAAAGCTTGTCACCAAATTACGGAAAGCCTAAGTTTACGGCAATGTCGCTGCTTATCAGATTAAGGAATTACAAATGGCATGATATCCGCGTATCTACAGCCAATCTTTGGCCGTCTGAAGATAAGAGTCGTGATTCTGGCCGTTTTACTCCAGTCTTGCTAGCCAACTGTGAAACATCTTCACTAATTGCGAAGATGGAATTCTAAATTGCGTGCTGTATCCAGGGGCGCAATCTGCAGGTAGACTGGATACTACTCTCAAGCTGCATTTCATTTGTCTTAGCTATTTCTTGGCTACTCGGATTTAAGAGAAAGGACCTAGATACATGATTTATCCAAGTTATGTCGATTTTAATGCAAGGTGTGTCAGGATTCCCTCTGTTGGAAATATCGCATTGCATTTTGTTTATCAGCCATTGCTGTCAATCTACATTTGCGTGATTTGGGGCTTTTATGGCATCGTGAATGCGCTGGATGTTGTATTCTGATTTCACGATTTTAAGAGGAATTGACATCAGACAAGCAGCAATGTTGATTCCCACGCCCGCCATAGGTTGCATTGGTATTGCGCAGTATGGTCTCTGTGATATAAGTGCACTGACGGTTCTCCTATTTCGAAATATCCATGCCGTGACAGTCTCATTGACTAGCAAAATTATCTTTTTTTGAACTGCTAGCTTTGGACTTGGTCTCCCTTCAGAGGTTGACAATGGGTACTGTTTACCCTCCGAAGAAAAGCAGTGCGGAACTATCATCAACTGAAGGGGATACGACTCCAGATTCTACCACAAATCACAAGACAATTTTCATCCAAGAAACCAGAGTCGATAGTCGGGAGGACCTCGGGCTTGCATCAAACCCGAATGCGGGACGCCGATTCTGGTTCCAGCGCGGGAAAAGTTATGATCCAGAAGCAATCGCTACTCAGCCATCCGTATTCGATGATCCTGAAACCGCAAAGCAACATCAGCCCCGTGACGATTGGGAGAATATTCATAGATTTGATCCGTCTGCAAGATGGACGTGGGGGGAGGAAGAAGTAAGATTTGCCATGATGGTGTTCCTGTCCATGTACTGACATCCAGAAGAAACTTATTCGCAAAATCGACTACAAAATTATGTTATGGGCTTGTGTCATGTTTATGGCTTTGGAATTAGACAGGTCCAATCTTGGTAAGCATTTGACATTTGACAGAGATGCCAAAATACTAACTGTTTTGCAGGCCAAGCATTGGCTGATAATCTTCTCGACGATCTCCATATGACTACTAATGGTGAGAATTATGGCCATCCGTGGAGAGATTTAAGGTAGCCCAGCCTAACATGAGAACTACAGACTACAATCTGGGCAACACTGTTTTTGGACTTTCATTCCTTTGCGCAGAGCTACCATCCCAACTTGTCAGCAAATGGGTTGGACCAGACAGATGGATTCCTGCCCAAATGATTCTATGGTCTATCGTTAGCGCAGCACAATTCTTCTTGTCAGGCCGCACGTCCTTCCTTGTGTGTCGATCGCTTCTCGCAATCTTGCAAGGCGGATTCATCCCTGATGTTAGTATCCAGTCACCCTCCTTCATACTTTCATAACTAATTTATGTAACGAAGATGGTCTTATATATGTCCTACTTCTATAAATCCCACGAACTTACCATACGCCTTGGATTTTGGTGGACAGCGATGAGCACCGCCGATATTCTCTCTGGCTTCTTGGCTTTTGGGATCCTTCGTCTACGAACTGTCACAGGAACAGCTGGCTGGCGTTGGTTATTTTTGATCGAGGTAGGTTATTGACTAGCTGTCCTCTGACATTTAAACCACTAATGAAAGTTTACCTAGGGGCTCTTCACACTGGTTTTTGGCATTCTTTCCATCGGACTTATGCCAGCATCCCCAACCCAAACTGCAAATTGGCTCCGAGGTAAAAAGGGATGGTTTACCGAACGGTATGTGGTCACCTTTACTTCCATTATTTGCCTTCAAACCCGATGGTTCTGATTATTGATGGGTCAATTATGCAGAGAGGAGGTCATTATGGTCAATCGGGTTATTAGAGATGATCCAAGTAAAGGAAGTATGCACAATCGCCAGGCAATTACCCCCAAACTCCTGTGGAAGAGCTTGGGAGACTACGATCTATGGCCACTATATCTATTGGGGTTGACCTTTCAAACTCCCCAGAGTAAGTGTACACAACGCTCAAATTGTCCAACTCAAAGACGGTGAAAGCTAACAATGCTCTCCTTTTAGTAACCGTCCACAGGTACTTTACGTTAACACTCCGAAGACTCGGGTTCGACACATTCAAAACGAACCTTTTAGCGATTCCGCAAAGTGTATGCCAAACAAATCCCCAAACCCCAAACAAAATCTTTAAAATACTGACCAGCCCATTTAGGTCTTGCACATGATAACAATGATCGGAATTTCGTACACGGCTGAAGTATTCCAATCCCTCACCATTCCAGCCGTGGTCGGTCAATTCTGGTGCCTTCCGTTCCTAGTATACATCTACGTCGCGGACATCAATAAGATCAACATATGGGCTGCATGGGCTGTTCTTACTCTCCTACTTGGATATCCTAACTGTACGCAGAACCTAATTATTATTATTTGGCAACCAAAATATTCACTAACATTCGTTGCCAGCTCACGCCATTCAAGTCGGCTGGAACTCGCGCAACTCCAACTCCGTCCGAGCAAGAACCGTCTCTGCAGCGGTGTACAATATGTTTGTCCAAGCTTCTTCCATCATAGGGTCTAATATATATCGGCAAGGTGAGTTAGAATTGCTTTTCTTTCTGCGGTTTCTATATTAAACAACGGTCCCCCGCTCTTGAAAACAACAACGCATCTCTCTGAAAATCAATAACAATGTCTCCAGACGACGCGCCCCGCTACCGCCTCGGAAACCGTGTTTTAGTCTCCCTCAACGTCGTAAACATTTTCCTCTACGCGTTTACCAAGATATACTATGTTCTTCGAAACAAGTATAAGGAGAAGAAGTGGAATGCCTTGACGGAGGAAGAGAAGCAACACTATTTGGAGAATACGACGGACCAGGGAAATAAGAGGTTGGATTTTAGGTTTTCTCATTAGGTGATCGTGAGGTTCCATGAAGGGGTGGGGGGACGTTGTGTAGAGTGCCGCTGGCGGGACGGTTTTGCTCCTTGATGTGGAGGTAGAAATATCTCGATTGTCTGGAGACTTAGGCATTGAGGTTTAGTGTTCATAAAGCTATAGATATATATAAGATTTACGAACATTTCACGATCCCGGAATTCAACTATCCCCCTGCGACCTGACCCCGGCCTTTCTGTCTTTCCAAACTGAGAAATAACAATTAGGGTCAGACCGGTCACATGACTTCCCGCCAACCAGCGCAATTATTTTTTCCCCCGAGAAAAGAATCCGATACCCTCCAACAACAACAATAACCTCCATAAACCTCCCTACCTCACCATACACCGGGACCTACACACAGAAATGGCACCAACCCCCGCGCCCTCCCTTCCGAGTCTCCTCGAAGCAACCCTAGTCCTCTCCGACCAATTCATCTCCTCGCTCTCCCTCCCCACCCAACCCCAATCCGAACCCCCCACCACCACCAGCACATCCTCAGACTCCGCCCCCCTCCCCCTCCCCCTCCTCACAACCTCCGCCAACGCCCTAAAAGCCCAAACCACCAAACTCTCTCTCCTTGCCATAAACAGCCCCTTCACCCCCTCCGCCGTCACCACAGTCCTAACCGCCGTCAACGAATCCATCCTCCCCTCCCTCGTCACCGCCGCCCTCCTCACGCTTCCGGCATCCTACACGACCGCGTTCCACGCGGAGGCGAAACTGTTGGTGAAGGATGTGTTGAGGGAGTTTGCTGGGTTGGTGGGGGTTGTGAAGGTTATTGCGAGGGAGCAGAATGGGAAGGGGAAAGGAGACGTGAAGGCCGAGCAAAAGGAGATGGTCCTGGGCGCGACGGGCCGTGTGTGGAAAGCGTGTGATGAGCTGGTGACATTTGCGGGGGAGGGGGTTGTCGGGTTGGTTTCGCGGAAGGCGAGGATGTATCTTGAGCTTGTCAGGGATGGGATTCGGGAGTTGCAGGATTGGGATCCGGAGGAGGAGGAGGCGGGGGGGGATGGGGATGATGGATTCTTCGATGACGATGACGATGAAGATGAGGATGAAGAAGACGAAGACGATAACGAAAAAACAAAACCGACGCCGGAAATCCTCCACGCCGAAAAATCCCACATGCTCCGCCTCCTCACCCCGCTCGCGCAAATTTACCCAGCAATCATCTCGCAGCGGCTCAAAAAGACCTCCTCCGCTTTAACCACTTCTACACCCCTCTGCCCCTCTTCCGTCTCTCAATTGGACCGCCTCCTCCCTCACCTCCGCGAACTGCCCAACCTCCTAGACGAAGCCGCCGGCTCGCTGTATGAACATGACCTAGACAATGCGGTGGAGTATACAATAAGGTTACGCAAGACGGCCTTTATGGCGGCAGAAGTCATGAGGGTCCCATTGAGTGGTGGAAGCAGCGGTGCGGGGGCAAAGGAGGGGGAGCAGGTGGGTAAGAATGGGGAGGAGAAAGTGGTAGAGGACAAGTTCCCGAAATGGGCGGATACGTGGAAGAATGTTGTTGAGGAGATTGCGAAGTCGAAGAAGGAGGGGTGATGGGTATTTTTGTGAGGGTTGATTTATATTATGTGGGATGGGATTGGTTGGTAGGAGGGAAGGTTAAGATTCTTGTATACCATGATGCTCTGCATATGAACTATATACCACACTGTTGAGACTTGTGTGTACATAGTTTCTAGGGAAAGTGGTTAAACATCCTCTCGAATGGCAGCAAGCCAACGAAAAAAAATTTTCTCAGAAGAACCGACTGAAAGCTCCAAAGCTATCTATCTCATAAATCTAAACGTATTATATTATTATACAGACAAGATTATAAAAAGTAAATGAAACAGTTTAAATGTCGGAAGAAATATAGAAACGAAAAGAGGAATAGAAAGAGAGAGGATCCCTAATCACGAATCAAGGCAATAGGGGAGGAAGCAAGGAGAAGGATATAATAAAAGCGAAGGGAGACGCAGAAAGAAAAAAGAAAAGAAAAATCGCTCCACGCTCTAGTTAAACTTTCGTGGGCAGGTATTGTAAGAAAAAGAAAATTACAAAAGTAGATATATGAGCACAAATAAGAGAGGGAAAAAGAGAGAGACAGACAGGCGACCCCGCTCTACCCTCCAATATGAATATAGTCAATCCTCCTCGACCTCCCACTCCCTCAACTCCTCCGCCGTAATCCGATTCTTCAACCACTCCAACACAGCCTCGGTTCCCTTCGACACAACCTGCCATCTCGGAACCCGGAAGCTATTACCTGCAACATCCAACCTGCGCAAGCACGTCCCGCGATTTCCAGTTCCCTCAGTGCCCAAAAGACCAAGTCTGGGTGGTAACGAGGAGATGTTGTTATTGCTCACATCGAGGACTTGCAGGCCCTGTACGGCGTCGAATTCCAGGCTTTCGATCTGGTTGTCGGCTACTAAGAACGTGATGAGGTTTGGATAGCTGTAGCGGATGAATGGGAGAGAGCCGGTGAGTCGATTGTTTGAGATGTCAAGGAAGGTGAGGGAGGGTGCGGAGAGGTTGGCTTGGAGAGGTTCCAGGCTCGTCAGACCGGTTGAGCTGAGAGTGAGGTTTTGTAAATTGGGGAGAGCAAAAGGTGCGGTGATCAGCTCTGTGGTTTCCAGGGGGTTATTTGATAGGTCCAGATCTGTCAGCGAGTGAGCCACGAGAGAGAGGCCCGGTACTGGGAGTCTAAAGAAACGGTTGTGGTGTAGGTAGAGGCATTTGATGCCTGTTGACGATGCGATGAGTGGCTCCAGGTCTTCGGGGACCAAGTCGGCCAAGTCCGTGGATGATCGATCGAGAACGCCCCCCGACTTGACGCGCCATGAGCTGGGAGGAGTCGGGCTCTCCGGTGCCAATGTAAATTCTGTTTGCACAGACCCGTCCTCTTCCTCGGCCTCATGTATCTCGGGCTCGCACCGAAGACGGAGTTCCCTTTTTAATTCGTCCGTATCCATTGTTAGAAATTTGCGTTCCCGAAGAGGGTTATTCGCGATATGAAAAGACGTCAAGCTATCCATCAACGCAAGCTTCTCGTCTAGCGTTGTGATATTATTGCCTGTAAAATCGACGACTTTGAGATTCTCCAGGTCAAGAAACCCTTCGGGAATGACAGACAAGTCGTTATCCTCCGCAGTTAGAGTAAGGAGGGATTTCCAGGTAGCAATGTTTGGAAGCGTTTTGATACGATTTGCATCTATCGATAACTGCTGCAGGCCCGGCAGGTCCAGATTCGCGGCAGCGGAAAGTTTTTCCAACGAGTTCCCAGCCACATTCAGAGTCTGTAATGAGTTTAATCGGGTAACGGAAGAAGGAATAAGGTCTCCCTGCAGTCGATTTTTCTGGGCGTTGATATCCACAAGTGGAAGCCCGCTAAGAGCCTCGAAGGGCAGCGAAGTCAAGTGATTTTCGGCAACATTAAGAGCACGTAGGGAGTTGAGACTAGCTAGTGAATCCGGAAGTTCGGTCAGACCATTACCATGTAGGTCCAACACCTCTAGCATGGAAAGAGAGCCGATACTAGGAGTCAGGCCACCCTGAATATTGTTATTCGCTATTTTCAAGTCAGTAAGATGTGTAATTTCCGTGATGATATCGAAAGATTCTGCATCCAATTGATTATGCGAAAGATTTAGAGAACGCAGTCGCTGCAATCTCCGCAGACCCCTAGGGAGGGTGGTGAGGACGTTGCCATGAAGATCAAGAACCTCGAGTCCTCCAAATTGGCATCCCTTAGTGTCCTCATCCATCTCCAGGGTATTAAAATCAACATCAGGAAATATAGTGTCTGACAACGACTCAAATTCATTATCTGCTGCGATAAATTTGATAAGATCCACACTTTCGTACCAATCGCCTTCGCTTTCGGGATCAAAGTCATACATGGTCATCACCTCATCAGGAATCTCTTTCAATCCCATGGCAGCGATATTTAGGTGACCCGATGTCCGCGCCGCGCTAGCTCTGTTTTTCAGCACTCGTTTATTGGGTTCGATTTTGGACAATTGGCCAAAAGGATCCTGGGGTTCAGCAGCGTCTATTGGCTCGGAGACGCCATTGTTGGCGGAGTTCTCTCGTGCGGCCTTTTTGGCAGCTTTGGCTTTCGCGATGCTTTCCCGAAGCGCGCTCGAAGACTTTGACGGTTTCTTGGTTTCCGGTTCTTTCGCGGGTAACTCTGACGGATTGCCATCCGATGTAACTGACGTTCGGGACGACACCTTTGAGGCGGTAGACGTTGGGGAGGTGACATTGGACGAAATTGCTGAGGAAGGCTTCCGAGTCTTTGCAACAGATGGTCGGGGAGGCTTTTTAAATTCTTGATTTTCATTGCTAGGTTGTTCTCCAAATGCGTTGCTGAGTGATGGCCGCGATTTGGTAGGTCGGAGAGTCATACTCTTACTACCTCCATAGAAGGAGGTTCGTGGAGAGGCAACCGTACTCTTCGAGTCTTGTTTTGATAACGATGCAATTTTAGAGGAGTTATTACTCTGTCCCGAAGTAATAGCCCCGCCATTCAAGGAGGGTCGGCTTGAGGAATCTTTATACATAGAGACTGATCGCTTTACGAATGAGGGTTGCGGCATGCTCGAGGTAGTAGATGTCCGTGGCGCAGATACATTGCGTACCGAAGAAGAGAACTGTGGAATGGAGTTGCTTGTGTTTTCTTGTCGAGAAGAGGGCCGTGAGTTGTGGTTCATTGCAGATGCCGGGCGGGAGGGCGGTCCCATTGGACTTTCGGCAGCAAAAAAGGTCGACTTGCGCTTGCTAGGGGAGGGAGATGAAGGGATTTGTGCTATGGTTTCAATTGTCCGATCAGACAGTGACGGTCTTGGTGCTTTGTTGGTGTTGGGAGTATATATGCTTGTTCTGTCGCTTCTACTTTCGTGGTCGTCTTCCTCATCGTCCTCCGCAACGGCATCCGCCGCATTCAAAGTCCATTTCTGCACACTCTCGTTTAGTCCATAGGAAGGCTCCCGGACCTTAGTTTGCGATTGCAACGGAGCATATGGCTTCTTAAAAACGTCCTCTGACGGCCTCCGTAACCGTTCGATGTTCAGCCCCCGGTCCGCCAGGAGTCTTTCTCTAGATGGCGACGGGCGAAGAGATTTGGAGGCAGAATTTGTAGGCAGGGGGAGCCTAGACATGGGGCGTGGGATGCCACTGGGGCGGGTGGGAGTTGAGGGTTGGTCCATGGTTGGGGACGGCTGAGGGAACCAGGGGTAGGGCTGTTGGGTGTTCACAGTTCGGGGCGTGGGGTGGAAAAGCAGCTGCAGTTAAGGTTTAGCCAAAGAGAAGAGACATAGCAGAGCGTATATGCATAGGCCTGCAGTCAATTGGAGTTGGATGGAGGGTACAGGCAGATGGACCACGCATCTCAAGCTGCTGCTCTTTGTCGTCGTCGTCGTTGAAGTCTGGGATGAAGAAGATCGAGCTCTCCCTGGCGCTTTTTGCTGCGGACAGGGGTCGCTGTTTTGACTTTCCCCTTTTCGGCCCAAGCGCAATCGGGCAATGTTTCTCCGGCCCGGCCCAGTCTAGCCGGTTCAGGGCTAGCGTCGATCGTCCGTCTCAAACACGCTAAGCCCGATTGGAAACGACAGCCCCCGCACGTGACATGAGGCTGGTGACGCCAAGCCTCCCAACCTCCTCTTTTCCGCTTTGGGTCTCCTCGACGACGCTTCATCGTCTGCGCATTCGGGCGACACGTCTGCGTATATTTACCCGCCTCCATCTCGCCCCATCCCAGCTTCGCGTTCTTCTTTCTTCTTCATCCCTGTGTCATCCCTCTCCTCGCTGCGGTCTTGTCCCTCTCTCTTCTCCGCTCAATGACTCGTGGTCTTGGTCTCGCCTGTTGACTCGCTCAAGTGGGTCTCTGCCCTCCGTTGCCTCCACAACAATCGATATCAGTTATCCAGCACCACAATTAGCCCGCCGCCCTGGGGTCCCCAGAACTCGCCCGCTTGACGAGTCTACCCCGACCATTTCTATATATCTTAAACCGCTATCGATAGCCTTAGCCTTCAGCATCGAGGCGTTTCGAGTCCTTTGTCAAAACAGATATCTTGTCAGAGGATCCCATCCCTCGATTTGCTGCATAGACATTGCAGACCAACTGTGTCGCGCGCAAGCTCATCATCTTTCACCGCCGCACCAACTCTTGAAATCTTTTCGACCAGACTCGCCCGCCACCTCACCCTAGTATGTCGAGTAAAGACAGTGAAGAGAGGTCTTCTCAAAGCTCGTTGGGACCGCCTGCCGAAATCAAGATCCCAAGCACACCCATTCCCTCCAGAGCGTCTCTGTCGGCATCGCCAAATCGACCAGCCATGGAGCAAAGTGCCGCTAGTGCTGCTAATAAACCGTCATTACGTTCATCGGCGCTTCCCGCTTCCTCCTCTGAGATGACACCCCCACCATCCTCACAGCAACCGCTACATGCTGCGACTCCGTTCCGCCGTTCCCGCTCGCACTCCAACTCGTTCCTTGCATCACCACCGGCCACGATCGACCAAACTCTATGTGTCGCCTATGGCGCGTCCGAAGACCTACCCACCCCAAGAGATATCGAGGAAGCAGATGAGACGCGGCTCCGAAAAATGGCCATGGACCTGCTCGTTTTCGCCAAGGAATTCCGCATGTCCGCTGCCCATTTCAAACTCCAACATAGCCTCCTATCTCTCACGAGCAGTGAAGCAGTCAAGAGGGCCGAGGTAGAGCAGCAACTAGCAAGACGGGAAGTTGAGATTCTACAAAGTGTAGAATATCGACACCGACGTGGCCTCAGTTTGGAAAAATCCCCTCAGCTCTCTCCCAATACTCAACAATCGGATGCTACCTCAAAGCGAATGAAAGAACTCGAAGATGCAAACTTCACGCTCGAGCGCCGCCTTCGTCGAGCC
The DNA here is from genome assembly GCA_032988165.1 of Emmonsiellopsis sp. PD_33. Taxonomy (NCBI): domain Eukaryota; kingdom Fungi; phylum Ascomycota; class Eurotiomycetes; order Onygenales; family Ajellomycetaceae; genus Emmonsiellopsis; species Emmonsiellopsis sp. PD_33. The sequence continues at coordinate 106,287 of JANTQF010000097.1, forward strand.
AAGAGAGTTATCGAGGAAGAAAACGACAAGTACGAACTCCTTGCGGAAGAAAACAGCCGTCTCAAGAAGCGTATCCGCGAGAACCGTGAACACTTCACCCTCATGATGGACCATGGGTCTTTGTCGTCGAGTCCTCAAACCGAATTTCTTACCCCGCAACGAAAGACTACCACCACCCGCTATCCCGATAGCGCTCGTTCTCACATGAGCAGAGTTGGGAGCCAGGATCCGATTGCCGCTCTACTAGCTGCTGGTCAAGTGCTGCATACAGAAAATGCCAGCGTGCATTCAACGCCTCAACGAAACCGCGACATTAATAAACACCACCAAGGGCACTCCCGCGGCACCCACTCTTTGTCCTCGTTGCCAATTACACCATCGCGTTCCAGAGCCACCGAATCACAGGGCCATTTCTTTACCCCCATTAACAAGCGCACCCCTGATTCGCGTCACCAGCGCTCACACCGCGAGGAGCGTGACCGTCATGATCGGGACAGTACTCTGTCTGCGTCTGATGAAGAAGCGCTCACTAATGAAGATATCCCCGCATCTCAAGCCAGCTCCCTAGCCACCAGTATGCTCCGTCGCTATCCTACCAGCAGCCAAGAGAATTCAATGTCTTCCAATATTGGAAAGTCAAGTTCGATCCTGCAAAGCAAACTCTTTGGACAGGTGAAGAAGGCCGGCGTCGAACGACCAAGTGAGAGTTTGAAGCGGAAATCCGGATACAACGATAAGGAGATGGCGGCTAAGAAGATGCGGATTGGGGAAGCCCTAGGACTGGGCATTCAATCCTGACCACGACTTCGATTTCTATTCCCATGTTTCTCCTACATGTATTGTGACTAGTTTCCTTTGTTCAGACTGATGTTTTTGGTATTCCCTTTGTGATATCTTGGTGTGCTACTATTTCCCACGATTGATGATGCTCCTGATGTTTATGCCTGCAATGTGATTTACGACTGGACTTGGTGGGATCTGGCCGCGCTTAATGTTTTTGGGACATGGGGTGTATTTTCATTCATGGGGGTTTCTTTTGTTCTTCCTTGGTCTGTTGGATGGCTTGCAGCCGTTGTTAATATGCGAGAATGATTTTGGCAAACGGGATAAGAAATGTAGTAGTATTGCAATGTCAGTTCATTGTCTGTTGATCTCAGCCGAGATGTCTGTTCTGCCCTCCTCAGGTAGCAGAGCCACGCCGTAGGAAACAGAGATTCCACACACACTTTTGCGTACAGCAGCTCCTCATATCTACCCCATCGGCAGCAACAACACACCGTATCCCACCGTATAAATAAATTCCTCTGCCAAAAAGCCGTGTCCGGCGTGTTGTGTCGAGGCGGAGGCTGATTGCCCGATTAGGCAAGCGATAGGGCTTGTGGCTGCTAAGCGAGAATGCGGCTCTGCGTGGCGGCACACCAAAAAAGTTCCCACCCAAAAGATCTCTGTCTCCCCGAACAGCGAACGTCGAGACACGACCAGCAACACCAACTCCGGCCTCGACACCTTGGTCCCCATCAATCACAATGGTATGTCCTATCCTATCTTCGCATGCTACTATGCTACGTGTGTCTCTGGCGATGAATTTGCGCGGATTGGAGATGGCTGACTGATGCTGTTTGTTGGGCGAATATATAGGCGATCAAGCACAACCAGACCATCCCGAAGAACCGTGAGTTTTATCCTGTGACCTCCGAATCGAAGCCGTCGAGATGTCGATTGTGATGGGAATTTGGGACGAGAAAGAAGAACGAAAAAATTCTGACTTTGATTCTGCGCAGACTTCCACAAGGACTGGGCTCGCCGTGTTCGGGTACACTTCGAGCAGGTACGACAATTAATCCAAAATTGATCCCCCCTTCGACGCGCTCCCCTGGCAGTTATCGAGATATCGAAAGACGCAAAGGACATCAGAATCACCTGTGGGAGGAATTGTGGACTTCTCGACTGACAAAACTGCGTCTATAGCCCGGCCGCAAGCACCGTCGTCGTGAAGCTCGTCTCGCGAAGGCTGCTGCTGTTGCTCCCCGCCCAGTCGACAAGCTGAGACCCGTTGTGCGATGCCCTACCATTAAGTACAACAGCCGTGTCCGGGCTGGCCGTGGATTCACCCTCTCCGAGCTCAAGGTACGAATTCTCCCTAGAAGTGGAGTATGGGGTTCGGTCTCGATTTTTCAAGCGAAGCTTGCAGATTTTGATATCGCACATCTTCAATATGAAGGAGGGTAATACTTACGCATCCTGCACTGTATAGGAGGCTGGCATCCCCCGCAAGTTGGCACCCACCATTGGCATCAGCGTCGACGCCCGCCGCGCCAATGCCTCGACTGAGTCGCTCGCCGCCAACGTCGCCCGCCTAAAGGCCTACAAGGCCCGCCTTATCCTCTTCCCCCGCCGTGGCGGACAACACAAGAAGCTCGACTCCACCCCCGAGGAGATCAAGGCTGCCCAGGAAGGATTCGCCAAGAGCATCGACTCCCTCCTCCCCATCACCAACGTCAGCCGCGCCGAGGCTATTTCGGAAATCAGCAAGAGTGACCTGCCCGCTGGTGAGGCTGGTGCTTACCGAAGACTCAGAGACGCTCGGAGTGAGGCGAGATTGGTCGGTGTCAGACAGAAGCGGGCCAAGGCTAAGGCTGACGAGGAATCTGCGGCGAAGAAATAGATGAGGGTGATGTTGCGTGTGTGGAAATAATAATGACAAAATGAAGCGATCAGTTTTGATGGAAATAACTACTGAACGTTTTTGTTTCAAATCTTATCCTTTCTATGCCCGGTCCCCTTCTTCTCTCCCGCTGCCGGTTTGTTGCTTTTTTCCCCTTTGTTGCGTGTGCTAAATCCCCTTGTTTTTACCGGCTTTTTTTTTCCTTTCTTTTTTTCCTCCTCATCATGACTGAGCGGGGTTGCTTGGGTTCGGGTTCTTGGGTGAATCAACGAAAAGAACAAAAAAGGGAGCAAATGGAAATTATATCCTGAGGCAAACACCCCTCGAGAAGAATCTCAGGCATGGTTTCTGGCGTTACGATTTGCATGCCTCCCTTTTCCCTTTGCCCCAGACACGCAGTGAAACATGACAAATACAGGACCCGAAAACATGCCCTTCAAACGGCAGCCCAAAGACAATCGTAGGACGCACGCTCTCCCTACTCAATTTCCCCGATGAACAACACCCCAATACGAATCGCCAGCCCAACGCAACCGACTACCCAATATGCGACCAAATCAACTCAAACCAATCCCATCCCCAATCCCCAACATCCCCACTCCCCCTCCCTCAACCCCCCAATCCATAGCACGGATGTCAAATTACAACCCAGTCCAATTCTCCCTGGCTGCGGTTGCGCCGAAGATGTGCTTATATTGAAAACAGCGAAAAGCAAGGGATGTCCTCCGTCCACATTTTTAAATAAGTGTTTGGTTGGAGGGTTTCTTGCTTTTCTGTTGTTAATCGCCGGATGTACTAGGTCCATGCGCTTTTCTTAATTGAGAGGTGTGGCATTGTACCCATTGAAAATTTGGCGACATTTTTGTATTCTCTTTTTTTGTGGCTTTAGATGGATTATAGAAGCAAATGAAAGTTGAACGGAAACCTTTTTTCTTAAAAAAACATGCTTTTTCTTTACATTAGTTAAAGGAGTAGATCTGGCAAGGAAGTAATTAGTATGCCTCGGTATATCTCATATATCTATTTCTTAAATTGTCATCAAGTTAAAAAAACATTACCATGCCCTCCTGTTTAAATGCGTGTTTGATATCATTCCACTGCAATGCAAGCAACAGATGTACAACTAAACACCTATAGATATATAATTTAACCACCCAGTGGTAACTCCCGTGGATTACCTATGAAACCCAATTCCAGCGGGTTTTACCCAACCTTGCTCAAATAGAAAATATATATATAAATCACCTATCACCTCATCCCCTATCTATATATACAACCTCCACATCCATTACCTGCGAATCACTTAACAGCTGCACTTCTATGGGAAGGCACATAAACATCCATTCCATCTCAAGGATATAAAACATGAGCGTCGGGTCTCCTTTCTTATTAAAAGCAGTAGGCATATAGTATAAGTTATAACATTAAGATGCTGGTTGGGTTACTAATTAATTCTCGCATCCTGGTATCCCTACTATATATATACTCGGGATGGGAACTTGTGTGGAAGATATATTATAACAGACATATTAGGCCTCTAGGTTGGTATTTACATACCTTCCTGATCTTTGATCCGTTTCCCTGCTATATGTGCCTCCCCACCTAAATAATCAATGACATACAGAACCGTCCCCGTCGACGGAATCAAAATGAAGAAAAAACATACATATACAAATTAAGGGAGTAAAAATGATCAAAGTACCCATACCGTCCCATCCATAGCCACCCATCGCTTTAAAAGAAAAAAGGCAACCCAAACAACCACAAAACAAAACAGAAAAAACCACCCTCACCCCTCCCCAAAAACAACCCCCACAACCCCCTCCACCGCCCTAACCAACACCTCCGGATCGGCATCAATCGGCACATCTCCATTCCCATCTCCATTCCCACCCCCCTTCCCAAACCCCCCAATCAAAAACCCGCCAAAAACCCTCTTTGCCTCCCTCTCCACCTTCTTCGCCGGACCCCTTACCCCATCAGAAACATGCACACTAACATCCGGTGCAAAATGGGGCTCACTGGTCCATAGATCCAGCACGAGCGGGCAGGTGATTAGTAACTCGACTGATTCCGATGTTGCCGGGTTGGGGTTGGTATTGGTGTTGGTGCTGATAGAGAAAAGCAGCGATGTCCGGCCAAGATGGGGGAGGAGGGTGCGCGGTGTGTATTTCCCATCTTTACTTTGATCTGTTTTTTGTGGCTGCTGATGTTGGGAGGTGATGCGCAAGCGTAACTCTTCGAGTCTGACCCATAACTTCGCTCGGGCAATGTCTGCTTCCCAGTACCGGCTGATGCCCCAGCAGAGGCTGGAGATGTCGCGGTTTAGCAGGGGGTTGGAGAGGCGGTTGGCTAGCCAGGTGTGTAAGGGGGGAGGGACGTTATGGGTTTGTTCTTTGTCCGTTGCGGGTTTGAAGGGTGTTTGTGGCGGGATGGAGATTGAGAGGACTGCTTGCTTTTCTGGGTCTGTTTGGAAGGATATGGGTATTTGGAAGAGGTGGGATGGGAAGGGTGGGGGAGGGGTAAATCTTAGGGTGTGTGTTTGGGTTAGGGAGGAGGAAGTGGATGTGTGTGCGGTGAGGGATAGGGCGGCAAAGACGGTGAGGTAGGGCGTCAAGTCAGCGGGCTGTTCAAGCGCAAAGGGGTTTTCTGGCGGTGGAGATGGTGGGGGAGCTGTGTCGATTTGGGGGATGAATCGGTCAGAGGAAAATGGGAGGAGGAATGACAGGAGGGAGGAAATTGTGGGTGGTGCAGGGGGTGGAGGGGGCGGAGGGGCGCAGGATGGGTTGGAGGTTGTGAGGAGTTCGCTGGGTAAGTGTTAGCTAGGAACATGGGAATATGAGCGAGTGGGAATATGATCCTCATACATCAAGTTATTAATTGCCTCCTCATTTGGCTCTGGGTATTCATCTGGTCTCTCATACTGTTGCGCGGCATCCTCAAGTTGCGTGATGTCCTCTTTCAATAGTGCAAGTTGAGCAGCAAGCGCGTCACGCAGCTTCTGTTTCTCCTGTATCTCGCGTGGGATCCCTTCATCTAAGCGTGAATCGCGAGTGGGCTCGAAAACATTATTCTGTTCATCGCCAGCGTCTTCCCCCTCTTTGGGTTTCAACGGACTCGGCTTCAATCCATCCCTTAGCCTCCGTTTCCGCTTTTTCTCCTGACGCCAGCTCGGACTGCTACTCAACAGTCCCTTCTGACGATTACGCGCTCTCTCCCGACCCAACTCAGTGGGCGTGGGAGGCAATTCCGGCTCTCCATTCTCCTGCTCCGACGAGGACGAGGACGAAGAACGAGCATCGTGCGCATTGTCATCAGGTCCACCCACCGCCCGTCCAGCTCCAAACCTTAATCGCAAAATACCATCGTCTCTGGCGTCCGCCATTATTGCCCCTGCCCTCCCCTCCGGTGCCAGACCCGGTGAAAACGACGCCCTCCCCCGCTCTGACGTCCGCCTGGGCGGCGCCACAAAATCCGGCACGCTTGACCCACGACGTGAGCCACCCACTAATGAACCAGTTTCCCCTGTCTCCCGTGCAGCAAGCGACGGTCGCAACGGTATACTACTCCTAATCCCACTAATCCCACTACTCTCTCGTCCCCGACTTACCGGCCGCGGCTGAGCAACTTTCGCCGGGGAGCGGCCAAGGACGTTTCTGAGCACATCGGGGTGGGAGCGCGCAAGACTGGAGCGGGTGGGGGATCGGAAGGAGGCGCGGTGGGAGGGTTTATCTGGACTGAGGGGCGGTTGAGGCTGAGATTGGGTCGTGTTTGATGCGCTGACGGGGATTGCGCTGGAGGAGTTTGAGCGCCGGCGTTTGGGGGGTGAGGCGAGCATTGGGTATGGGGATGGGGCGCGTCGGCATAGGTGGTGGTTAGAGGGGGTATAAAAGGTGCTGAATAGGAACAGGCAGTCAGCATCAGTATATATCCAGAAGGGATCTTGTGTAGAGACATACCAATTGCGCGCAAGACGGCGTCGGGTTGTATACAATCGGAGTTGAAGTTGATGTCAACAGAGATCACGTGATTGGCCGGCAATGCGGGCGAGTTTGCACTGTTTGCAGATGACATAATCCACGTGATTTTCATCTCGGCTCGGGGTTGACTCCAAATACTCCCCGACATTACGAGTATATAGGACCAGGAGATGGGAGGTGTCTCCCTCATCTACAGCTTATATATACATAGTTTTCCCCAATGGACCCCCTAGCCCTCCTAGCCAGACACCGGCTGCGGCACACCACCTCCCTATGCGCCCGATGTCTATCCCGAGCCACCCCCCCGTCCGCCCGCCGACATGCGCACTCAAGCGCACCGCTCCACAGACAACAAGCCGCCAGCCAGGCGCGGAAGCAAGATGACACAGAACCCCCAGCCCCCGAAAAACACGCCGCCCAAGCCTATCCGCTACGGGGCTACTACTCCGACATCCTCTCCGCGACCTTCCGCCCGCGTCCCGCCCTGCGCACACGACCCCCCTCGCCGCCCCCCGCCACACCAAACCCACCACCCCAAGCGCAACCACCAGACCCACCCCCCCCCCTCCCCACCACCCCCCCCCCCACCGAACAATCCCGCCCCCACAAACGCCCCACGCTCTCCGCCACCAGCACCGCCACACACGGCCCACACTCAAC
>JANTQF010000098.1:0-113059 GCA_032988165.1 Emmonsiellopsis sp. PD_33
GCCGTGTTCAATCGCAGTCGAAACGGCGTCGAATTGGTGAGCCCGGCCGATTTCCAAAAGGCCGCCGAACTCTGGGAGAAACTCAAGCTTCCCGTTCGGTTACGCCGTTTCAAAAGCGGTCTTCTTGTCGTCCAACGTTTTGACTGGACTGATGAGAAAGTTATCCGGCAACTTAAATCGTGGCTTGACGATTTAAGGTCCGTGCCTCAAGCCGATGACGTTACCTGGGATTGGCGCACATATGGTAGGGGTATCACAGCACAAGAGGCGGCAGAGCGCTTCGGGTGGAGCGTTGGTGTTGCTGCAGAAGAGCTGGAGATGGCTGAGGATAAGGGAGTTCTTTGCCGCGAGGAAGGAATTGAAGGACTTCGGTTTTGGAGCAATCACATCGTCGGTGACGATAATCTTAGTGAAGGTGGACTAGGCATTGAGTCACCTTTTACCCTTGTTTCGCTGTGACCATCTTCGCACCATTACAATGCACACAACCGAGTATGTTATGGGCATATATTCATGATATCTCGAATATAGAATCGCATTAGCAACTAAACCAGTTAACTCATCTCAACGTGATTCTTTCACTCGCCATTTGTCGCGGCCTTGCCTTTCACCAGACCCTAATCAGTGAAGTCCGCGTTTGAATCTCCGCGCCCTTATCCTCTCCTTTCACCATGGGATGGATATGGATTGCTCTTCGCAAAGATTAAATAAGGGCATTCACTACCCACCCCCCATAGGTATCTCCCACCCATCCCACATCTCACATATCCCACGCATAGGCGATCAAAAATAGGATGCATACACAGCAAGTCATATCAACCTTGGAAAAGAAAATAAGCAAAGACCACGACGACGTCACACTACCATCACAACTCCATCATCATACAATCACCCTCGGTCTAACTTTCATCCCTACTGTTCTCGGATACCTAACCGCATATGGCATATTCGTTCCAGACCCATGGAAACAGAAGAAAATCCGCGAAAAGGACGGGGATGAATCCCGCACCGCAGAGCGTCGACTCCTACCTCTCCTCTTCATCGCCTCTCTAAAATCAATCGGCCTCCTCGACTTTGCCTGGGCATCAAGGGGACCCGAATACAACCACTGGCTTGCAACTATGGTTTTTCCCCTCCCTCATCGTCATTGCAAACTATGGCATTCACATGACAACCATCGACTACATGGTAGCCACGTCCGGGCCATACTCCGCCTCAGCCGCCGGCGGCAACGGTTTCTCCCGCGATCTCCTCGCCGGTATCTCTACCATGTATGCCACGCCCATGTACACGGATATCGGGGGACGATTGCATCTCCAGTGAGCAAGTACGATTCTTACCATTCTAACGATGTTTGTTTCAAAAGATTGCCCAGGAATTTCATTCGTCACCTAACCAAGGCCCCTTTCCTCGGTTTGGTGATGATTTTCGCCCTTCAAATGCGATTGTGGACAACAATCCCAATATCAAGGTATTATTGACTGGGAATTCTGTTATACAGCACCAGTCGAATTTGCACACTGTTCTCTTTGTGGCTACTGTTGGTGCATCCAGTCAATTGGGAGTCAGGTCTTGATGGCTTCTTGACCAGTTTCTTCCTCAGCACAAAGTTTTTCTGGAGCTCGTCAGCAAGTGCAAACAAGATCTATTAGGCAGCCAAGAGCATCTGTTCGAGTATACCTGAGAGTCTATTAAAATCGGGCTCTTCTAGTTCAATCTTGCCGCGAGATCAATTTGAGCCTTAGGTTTGATGCTACTTACTGGTGCTGATGAAAAGCACTTCAGAGAATATAGCAAGCCAGAGGAGTGTTTAGGGTTATTGACTGACGAAGAGCGGAATAAGCTTGAGCCTTTTGTTAGATTAAAGCTGGAGCAGGCAAAGAAGCGGACACTCGACAAGCATCAAACTGTTGATGAGATTATCAACGCATGGGGGATGTTTGTGATCTATTCTGTTCAAGTTTCCTCTATCCCTACTAATGATTCTGAGAGTTCAAGTTAGTACTAGTATTTATTATGCAATCTCGGGGTTTTCTCCTATTAATATATTGGGTATTTTGTATTTCTGACATTACCTTGCAGTCCTAATACGCCATTTATTGTCCAGTGCAGAGTATCCAGCGGAATGGAATTTTTCGTCCCAGTGATGTAGTTAAGGTTGTGGCAGCTTATCGCCGATGTTAGATAAGCGCCAGCAATGATGTAAGCGGGGAAGCTTCAACGCCAACTCCTCAACCTCCAACCTCCCTCCCTCTGTCCGCGATGCCGAATGCCTGACCCTGAGCAGCCCCATCCAACTTGAATTCTCAGGGAGCAGCCAAAATAGAGAGCTACGGCCGGGTAATAATGTGACATCACTTGTTCCCCCCATTCCTTACTGAGTACGAGCCCAGGCCGGTTGCTGCTTTCGGGACCGGTAGAGGAGCAGCTATCCGCTTACGACCATGCAACTTTTCTTGCCAAACGGCAGATTTATCTAGTAATATCCGTGGGTGTCATCCAGGGTTAATCAAAGGAACGTTCGATAGACGGAAGCTGATGAACAGGCAATAACCAGAGCATCAATTCGAATCCAGTATGGCCTCGTCAAGTCTTCGATCAAACCGTCGAGCGCTCCCGCATCTGCCAAAATCCCCGCTTGTCCATGCTCATATTTCTTCCGTCCTTCTACCATCGACCACTCCCCTCCTGTTTTCTGGCCCATCCGGCCAGCGGCGGTCAATATTCTGGTGTAGTCGCCGTCATGACCGGGAGTGGCGATCTCGAGCACAAACGAGACTTGAACGGTCAATTGAAGATAAAAAGCAGCCATTTTACAAATACGCCACCCATGAATCTCGTCGAAGACCATATCTATATCAGAGTAAGCGTGGCAAATGTGGCTGGGAGAAGGACGCTTGGCAGAGATACAGACCGCATGAAACACATACAAATGCTAGGGATAGCGAATCCTTGCTACGGGAAGTTAAGGAGATGGAGAAACAGTTAGAGGAGCTTAAGAAGACCGGACGTTGGGGAGTTCGACCATTGACCTGGGGAGTTAGGGCGCTTGTGCAGGAGTTGGAGCACATCCAAAAGGTTGAAGAATCTGAGAAGGCCACAAAAACGGAAGAAAGTGATTCCAACAAAGGTTTTGAGGAGTTCAAAAGGTCCATTGATCAGGATCCATACGGGGCGATATTCGGAAGGCGGCTGCAGCCGTTCCCCTTTGGGATCAAACAGGGTTCCTGGCTGGCTTTCTATAAATCTCTATTTGGCAAGGGAAATTCAAAGCTAGCTCAAGAGGTTTCTCCAAGAGTTACTATCAACGCGGAAGAGCCACAGCCGCGCAAAATAAAAATCAATGACGGTCAGCCCTTAGCCAACGGCGCTACAGATTCTTCATCCCAATTTGATCCGATCACAGGCAGAATGGTCCCAGTAAAGACTAAGTCGGATTCTACAACTAACGATAACGTTGAGACGCGCTCCTGGGCGGAGGATGGCAAGGAAAATCCCGGTATACCAGCTAGCCAGGATCATATAACTAAGCAGCCCAAATCAGAATTTAGCAGTGATTTGGATGTGAACCGACCTCGAACTAGCAGCGTCTCTACGGACAGCATACGTGAGGATACTGGGGAGGTTTGGCTCATGGGTGAGCCGGAGGAGACTCCATCGAGTTCTATCGAATCTAAGAATTCAGATATAGCGACTCCTCGCACAAAAGACGAATTATCCGAGAGAAGCCCGCCCCCTTCAACTCAAGAATATAAACCTACTGTGGAAACAAAACCTTCCGCATATCCCTCTCGTCTTGCTCCATTGGAAGGGCATCTTTCATCTGTTGATCGACTTTCCGAGGCGGAAACTCGAAAGCCTAACCGTGAATCTCCCGTTCGCAAAGCAAAAAAACTATCCTACGACCACAACGACGATCGAACAGAGGATCTGGATCTACTACGACCTAGTGATGTCCGTGCCTCTTTCAAAACCCATAAGGCGAGTCAAGATATCGAGAACAAAAAGAAGAGTCGCAAGGATTTAGAGGAATCTTTCTGTGCAAGTCAAGCCGCTGAATGTGGCTTTGACGTGGACGAGCTACGCAAGATCAAGGTCCTTGGTGGCGAGGGAAAAGTGCAACCTCCAATACCCGAGGAACCTGCAGGAATGGATGAGTATCCAAGACTTACGCCAGCGGTAGATCGAATACAAAGACCCGAGTCTCGCTCTGATAACCAGGGATCTCCAAGAGAGTACGACGGAGAATCTGGCAGGTCTCAACGTACGCATAGTTCTGAAAAAATGACGAAAATCGAGAAGGAGTTGCTCAGAATTCAGGAGCTAAACAACGACATCGAGTTTTCTTTAGGCCAATCAGACACTGATCTATTCATCGCCGTGGGCTTGGAGCGGATGATAGCTAAGCGCCGTGAACAACTTGAGAAAATCGGGGGAATGTTGGATGAGATCGAACAAATGAACAGTTCCATAACGCTTGTTGTGAAGGAACTTCGAGACGCTATGTATCAACGAACGGATGCTCCTAGTTCGCACATTCAGCCTCCTACACCCACCCGGTACAGGGTCCTTGCATACGATTCCCTAACAATGGAGGTCAAAGACGCAGGCGTTTCATCTGCTCATTCCGATGATATTTCTCAACTGCATCCGGCGGACGCGCTCTCTCGTCTCAAGAATCCGTCTCCTTTCTTGGGGTTTTTTCCGCTTTTGGAAGCGCAGGGGTATGAACTCGTTTCCGGAGGCGGGGACATTCTTATTTTTAAGAAAGTTCGAGAAGATACTTCAGTGCCAACTCTGCCAAATGCAGTCCGGACAACGACAGCAAAGACGGATAATGAAATGTTACATTCTCCCGCTCAAGCGGCCCAATTGGAAAGAGAGGCTATCGATCAGGTTGAATCGAAGACCAATGAACAAACAGCGGCAGCTTCATCGTTACCGGAGTTTGAATCTCCCTCCCAGGCACCGAAAACTCTTCAGGATGAATCATTTTACACAGACGGCCGCTCGAATTGGTTCCCTTATGAGTTCCCTTATGATCAAGAACCCAGGCAGCCACCGGAGGCCGCAACACCTCTACGGCCATCCCCCTCATCCTCTAACTCTACTCCTCCGAGAAGAGAAAAGCCCTCACGTGTCAGGAAAACAGTCCGTCGTGTATTCCTGACAGGTGTCGTGGCGGCAGGGACCTGTTATGCCTTCGGGGTTATCGCAGAGTACTTCCGCACCGGAGGCCAAGATGGCCTGGGGCCACAGGGTTTTACCGGGTTAGAGGGTCGTTGAACGCCTTATCTGTGAGTTTGTTGTCCGATTAGAAAGGTGCGAGGGGCTATGTCCCAGACAGGTGCCCAATGGGGGGTAATATATTGTTTCAAATCTAAGTTTTGATAACGGCTATATCTATTCTTACATGTTTCATGAACTAATGAAAAGCTTCAGCCCTGTTTTTATTTACGATGTATATTAATTTGGGATCTCTTTTTGACTCTACTCTGTGGATTGTATTAGGTGGGTGGTTTTTAACTCCACTCCCTGAAGTCATCATTTCTGCAAGCTATGCGTGTGCAGAAACGTTGGTATAACTGTTGAAACTGGAAGTAAACAAATTGAGACGAATCATGCGTTTGACAGCCTGAGGTAGATGACAAATCCGTCGATTTACATATGTTGATTAATTCATAAGATGATCATCCATAGCCTCATAGGGCTGAAAGCAGAACCGATCATCGCCGTCAGTTCCAAATATAATGTGACTCACTACTAAATGACCTCTACCACTCAATGACCTCCTCATTACCAGACTACTTACCACCTTCAACCACCCACCATGCCACCCAATGAGGACTTAATTCATCAAGCAATCAGTCAATTGAATAGCCAATTAATTCCTAAATATACTGAGATAGCAAAAGAATTCAGAATCAATCAAACAACATTGATGCAGTGGTTCAAAGGCCAATAGATGTCTAGAATAGAGGTAGTCTCTATCTTTCTTTAGAATCTCACTACAGCATAAGAATCATGACTTCTATACCATATAAACAGACTATTGAACTGTGGCTTTCCAGTGATGCCTCAAATACTATAAAATTTTGTGTTTGAGATCACCAAATTGCCTGTAGGAGTCAACTAGGTGTCTCATTTTTACAACTAGTATAAGGTAAAAATCAAATCAATCTATCTATAGGCTCTTAATTAAAAGAGGAAATAGGCAGATAATAGCTGTCATTTTAACAACTTCTTCAGTGTTATATTTACAGTGTTTTTTTGATTTTTTACATTTAATTTCATGAGATTTTCACTAACAGTTCTGTGCAGCTGCAGGAGAAGGTCAAACAGTACAATATTTTATCTGAAAATACCTATAATTTTGATGAAAAAGGCTTCCTTCTTGGCCTTTTACATGTAGTCAAATAAATTATCTCTATAGAAGCTCTCAAATGGAAGCATATAATTAGTATAGTACAGAATGAGAGTAGGAAATTCATCTCTCTATTAGCTAATATATGTACTGATAGAACTATAATCCCACCTACTCTTATATATAAGGGGGAATTAAGAGATATATAAGATATGTGACTGGAGGATTTTAACCCTATAAAGGATCAGATATACTTTACTGCTTCAGAGAATGAATGAAGCAATAATGAATATAATTTACACTAACTTATAAAGATGTTTAATACTCATATAAAGAAGAAAGTGAGCTACTACTACTATCTTCTTATATTAAATAGTCATTCATCTCATATAAACATAGTATTTATAGACTATATGAACTGGAATCAAATTTTGCTTGCAGTTCTTTCTTCCCACTCTACATACTATTTATAGCTGCTAGATGTTGGGATATTTAGATTACTAATAAAGGTCTATTCAGAATAGTTAGATTCACACACACAATCTGACTACAACTTTATTTGCACTATAAAATATAATTTTTATAAGCTATTCTGTATAGTATGAGAGACCTCTACTACCCTGAAAAATATTAAGTCTATCTTTATAACTACTGACATCTACCTATTTAACCCTACCTATATTTTCAAAAAAATTCAATCATACTTACTAACCCCTTCTGAACTATTTCAGCAATATACTCCTATATCTATATGAGCTCTACATGGCCTTATAAAGTAGATAACTTAGTGAAATCATTAACTTTCAGTGGATCTTAAGAAGCTTCTCTATATCAAGAAGAATATTACTCTGAATAGAGAGATTCTCTTAATAGAAAATTGAAATCTCCAATCAATATTAAATGATAAGAGAAAATAATAAAGGCATGATAAATATATAGGATTACTTAATTCAGATAATCCTTTACTTGCCTAGTTCTTTTTGCCTATAAAAGTGCAGGCTGTAAGAGAGCAAGCTAACACTGAGAAAACTATTAAAAATAATGCTTAGGCCTGCAAGAATGAAGCTAAGCTTCAATGTGCAATTTTATATGAGGAGAAAGAGGTGAAGACTACTGAGTGGAAAGCTCAGTATGAGAAGGATCATATAAAAGCTGTACAGTACTGAGAGGTTGAGAAAGTTGCTGCAGCTATTAAATGTATATTTATAATGGGTGTGCTCTGATAAGTGGATCATGTGAGCTATATGCTAGAATCAAGATTGTAATTGCTAGAGAAAGGAAGGAAAAAGGAAAAGGAATTATGAGATTATATGATATAAATAGAAGGGAATTATGCAAGGTTGGAGTGAATAAATGTTTATATGAAGGCCTGGTTAGAGGTATCTAATTGAGCAATTAGAGATTAGGTGAAGTTTGGGTGAGCTATGAATATAGGATATAAGGGTGTAGCCCTTCACATTATCTCCCCCTATTTGGATTTGGAGGGTGAGTGGGAGGGGTCAGAAAATCAGATGTGAGGCAGTGCAGGTAGAGTCTTGTTGGGTGGGTGCAGCTCTTTGTAATAGGTAAGTATAGTGATGTCTTGCAGGGTAGAGGTTGGTTCTCATGAAGGAGCTTTATATCTAAGCCACTTCATTAGGTACTGGAATCCTTATCTGTGATAGTGGTAGTTGAGAATGGCTTCAATCTTGTATTCTACCTCATTGTCTTTCCTGATGATGCCAGGTAGATGCCAGTTGGTGATCTCTTGTGAGAAGAATGGGTTAGTAGAGGCTTTATGAAGCAGGTTTGTGTGAAATATGTTGTGAATTCTGAGTGGTGTGTCAAGATGGTAGTTATGATTTTCCAGGACTTCAATGATGGTGTACTTAGCATATTAATAGTCAAGTGTGTGAGATGAGTGATTAGTTGTGATGTTTTGAAGGTCTAATTAGACCTTATCATCCACCTTGTGATGTTTAGTGGGATTTTAGTGGGCATTCATGTAATTCTATTAGTTTTACTAAGCACTGACCATGGAGGATTCAGCCCACTCATGGGCTTGCTGGAGTTTTGAGATGATGGTGTCTGTAATTTGGATTGAGCTGTAGAGTGAAGTGGAAGATTTAGGTAATTTAGTGAGATTAAGAACTTTAAGGTTGTAACTATATGAGAGGAAAAATAGGCTAACACTGATGCTGATGATGTTATGATTATTAATTGTGAGTTTAGTATGTAAAAGGAGTTCATTTCAGTCATTCTGAACATACAAATAGAACTTTTAGAGGTAGTTCTTAGTTGTCTAGATTATGCATTCAGTGCTGCTGTCAGTTTTGGGGTAATAAGTAGTTAAGAGGTACTGGAAGATCTTGAGGAGCTAATAGATTTAGCTTCAGATAGCTCTAATGAACTGGGTCCTATAATCTGAGATGATTGTATGGGGTAGATTATGAAGGTGATAAAATGAACTTTAAAGGAAGGCTTTAGCCACTATGAGTATGTCTATCTTTATATAGAGTTTAAGGATAATACTCTTACTGAGATAGTTAATAATGATGAGGATATTCTTACAGCTGTTACTCATAGAGAGATCTACTGTGAAATTAATAGTAATATTATGCCAGATGTGTTCAGAGATTGGGAGAGATTTAAGCAGACCTTGATGGTGATCCTACTAGATGATGATGGATTGATAGATGTTGTAGTTCTAGGTAAACTATTAGATGCTCTAAGACATATTAAGCTAGTAGAAATTTTGAGATAAAATTTGATAGAGTATTTTATGGCCTGAGTAGCTGGTCATCAGAGAATTATGAGTTTCTTATATAATTTAGATGTGTAATGGTTCTGAATTAGGAACCTATTGCCTCCTCTAGAAGTGTAGTTAAGTGTTGATATCCATAGAGCATTTAGCTATATTAATGTGGGCCTGGAGTTTGGGTGGGAAGTGGTGAGCTTTATCTTATATAACCTAGGTTATCATCTGAAGATACTTGTTGGAGGTAGTGGCAATATCTTAGAGTTTCTGGAGTGAGAGTGGAAATGATCTAGGAGAGCCTTCCATGGAATCCACTTGGGTGATTATAGTCAGCATAGTGATAAGTGAGATGTATATTACTTCATGTAATATTACTTTGAAGTTTCTGAGGATCTATGGGTCTAACAACCTCTATTTGTGGTTTGCCCAGTAGATATTGAAGTCTTTGGAAGGCATATCTTATTCACATTAGAAGAGGGTATTAGCCATGAAGTTCTCTGTACTGAGGTAATAGTAGATCATAAAATGGAAATAGCTGAGAAATTTGGCCCAGTACATCTAGCATTCAGAGAGTTTATAGGTTGTAGTGAAGTATTAGAGGTTCTTATGATCTATAATGATCTCAAAGTTTTTCATGCTGTGGAGTTCAGAGTCTCATTCTTCTAAATATTAGATGATAGTGAGGAGTTTCTTGTTATAGATCTTATAGTTAACTTTAGTAGGGCTAAGCTTCTTGAATATAAATATACAGGGTTGCAGGATACCTTCATCATCCTATTGCATGAGAGTGCTACTTGTAATATAACTAGAGGAGTCTGTTTCAACCACTATTAGGTAGTTAGAGTTAAATGTAATAAGTATTAGGGTAGAGACAAACATCTTCTTAAGGTGTGTGAATGCCTTGTCTGCTTCTTTAGATCACTGAAACTGTTGATCTTTGTGTGTGAGGTCAGTTAGTAGTTAGATGATGTCAGAGAAGTCTTGAATGAAGTGTTAATAGAAATTTATGAATCCTAGGAAGCCTTATATGCCTTTTATAGTTATAGAGGCCTCCTATTTGAGGATAGCAGTAATCTTTTTGAGGTTCATACAGACTTCCTTCCCTGCCTCTATGATGAAGCTGAGGTAGGTTGTCTCTTGAACTTTGAAGGCAGATTTATTAATATTAATTGAGAGACTATATTTGTGGAGATGAGTGAGGACTTTTTAGACATACTTTTAATGCTGTTTGTGAGATCCATCAGTGAAGATGAGGATGTTATTGAGGTAGATAGAGATAAATTCATCTAAATAGTCTTATAAGACTCAGTTAATGTACTTCTGGAAGGTGCTTGAGGTGTTTGTGAGGCTGAAGAGAGTAACTATCCATTCAAATAGATCATATCTCATGTGAAAGGTAGTTAGCCATTCATCTTCTTCTGTGATTTGGATCTTATAAAATGTGGAGATGATATCAAGCTTTATGAACCACTTAACTCATCTGATTTATTTGAGAGTCTTATTGATTAATGATAGTAGATAATGATCTTTTCTTGTGAATTAATTGAGGCCATGATAATCTATATAGAATTAGAGGCCTCTACCAGGCTTCTTGATGAAAAGAATGGGTGTGCCAGTGGGTGAATTACTAACTCAGATGAAACCTTTATCAAAGAGGTTATTAAGAGTCTTGTGGAGTATGAGCAGTTTATTGCATAATATGTTGTACAGGAGTCCTCAGGGTGGCTGGAGATCTTTGCTGTCTATCTTTTTAAGTTTAATGTGATGGTTGTGCACACTATAGAATGATGGAAGCTTCTTGGTGGCTTTATAGTCAAAAACATCAAGGAATTCATAGTAGTGTGGGGGAAGGACTGTTGTGAGGTCAGTCTTTAACTTTTTAAAGAGTTAGAAGAGAGCTTTCTCTATGTCAGACATGCTAGTAGTGAAGATTTTGATAGGGAATTAAGACTTGAGTTTCTAATTATGATGTTAGAGGAGTTCAAAGGTATTAATAGAGATCTAGTGAAGGTCAGTAGTCTTATGGACATCCTTTTTGGACACATGGATGTCTCCAGGGAACACAATGCACTAATTGTATGTGTTGATGAGGGCTTGATGTTCAGATAATCAAGATAGGCCTAATATGAAGTTATATGAGAGATTCTTGATTTTATATGTATAAGCATTCTCTTGGAGAAATTCACTGACATCAACATCAAGCTTCATCATATTTTATATGAAGCTGCCAGTGTCACTGCTGATGCCTTCAATCTTTTGGAGGATGATTGGGATATGTGGGAGATTATAATAATTAACCATATAAAAGTGAATTATTATGTAGTAACAGCAGCTGCTGTCTATCATAGCATTCATATTAAAAGAATAATTAACTATAGTAAGTATAAGAATTACTGAAACTATCATTTTCTTCTCAAAAGTCTTTCTATCTAACTCTGAGAGCTTCTACTTGTGATTTTATGTGGAAGCTAGTCTTTTCCTAAGTCTGATTTAGCATCTTTAAAATCCTCCTCTTCCTTGAGCTTAGTTTGCACATTTGTGGATTGTACAGGTAGTTTTAGGGGAATATAGGTGCTGTGGCAGTTGGCAGCTCTGTACCCAGATTTGTCACAGTTGATGCAAACACCTTGGATGTGGTGATCAGTGATAGTGATGATAGTCATATTAGGGATATGAAAATCATTCATGTGAGCTGTCAGCTTCCAGTCCATGGCATTTAGATTATGGGGCTGAGTTACTCTGGGGAAAACTACTCTAGGAGTAGTAGAAATATTACCATAGATTTGGCCCTGAATGGCCTTGACCTCAGACAGGTTATTCTCTATACTGTGGAGCTTTATGTAATATTTAAGATATATGAGAGGTTTGATGGAGATGATGGTCTGCTGCAGAAGCTCAAATTTAATAGCCTTCTTAAGTAGGGCTTTTTTGACAGTGTCATCTCATAACTGGCTACTGGCTTCTAGAATTTTCTGATTGAATCTTAAGAGAAAGATGGTAAGTGAATTAATCTTCTAGTGAACACTGTGCAGCCAGGTCAGGGCCTTCTGAGCTACTGAAGGGTCAGAGAAAAGAATGTTGAGCTGATCAAGGATGATATTAAAGGTTATAGAAATGAGCTTGGTATTAGCCTTCATCTAAGGGTGGAATTGGGTGATAGTGGTGCCAGAGAGTTAGGTGTAGATGTATCAGACCTGATCAGTGAGAGATCTGATTGCAAGGCTGTTCAAAGTGATTTTAGCCTTCACACTGAGATGCCAGGCAGGGTATTTGGAGACTTATTTACCTGTAAATTTCTTGAGGATGATGAGCCTCTCCTTTGGGTGTTTTAAGAAGTCATCAAAAGGAGTGGTTAGGTGAGTAGGGGTTAGAGCAGAAACTAAAGTTGATGTGAGTGTGTGATTTTGTTTGATAATGAGGTTGATCTTATTTGCAAGCTACTGAATGAAGTTTTGAAATTCAGTGTTAGAATCCTGAGAAGGAATGCTGTCTTTACATGGAGAGTTCATATTCATAATGGATTCAAAAGATTGTTTGGATTTAGAGAGTTTAGAGAATTCAGGGAGTTTGGAGGATTTGAAAAGTTTGGAGGAAAATCTCATGAGATATTAATATGGACTGTCAGGGCTTTGAGGCCTTTTGCTAACATGTTGTCTGGTAGAGCTGAGCTGAGTAAGTTGTATTTTGAATTTTGAAAGAGTTTACTATATGTGTGAATCACATTTGGAGGAATCTACTATATGTGTGAGTCATGTTTAGAAGGTAAATATAATGAGGATCTCTGAGAAGAGATCAAGTGAGTAATTACAAAATGTAATGGGTGCACTCTGATAAGTAAATTATATGAGCTATATGCTAGAATCAAGATTGTAATTGCTAGAGAAAGAAAGGAAAAAGGAAAAGAAATTATGAGATTATGTGATATAAATAGAAGGAAATTATGTGAGGTTGGAGTGGATAAATGTTCATATGAAGACCTGGTTGGAGGTGTCTGATTGAGCAGTTAGAGATTGGGTGAAGTTTGGGTGAGCTACAGATATAGGATATAAGGGTGTAGCCCTTCATAATATTAAAGAAGAAATAGAGAGAGAAATGAAAGCTTTAACTGCAAAAAGAGAAGAAAGAATATGCTACTACACATTATTAAGTATAGTTAGTAAAGTAGGCACTAATAGAGGCTTTAAAGAAGCTTACAAAGAAAATGATAGTGAGATTAATATAACATAGGAAGTCTATACAACCTACTTAAAGTGGTAATCAGAGCTGCACACCCCCCTCTCCAGTGGAATTAATTGATATTTCATCTTTAACCTCTCCTACACTGCACTCTAACTCAGTACTTCCCAAATCAAGAGTTTCACATTCTAGGTAGATTATTAAACCAATGAATCATTCTATGAATTAACCATATATATTTATATGGTTTATTCTATATATAATTTTAATGTTTAATTTATAATTTAAATATATTATTATATTGTTGAGTTATCATTGAAAATAAACAGCTATATCAAGTGAAAATTGAGGTCATTGAGTGGTAGAGGTCACTTAGTGGTGAGTCATATTATCCTAAAATTTGGGCAAGCTGCTGATCACTGATCAGCATTTTTGCCAACCTTCTTTTCACCTCTTCTACTTGCAATTACCTATAGTTATATCAAATTGATATATTACTATTCCTGTACTACTTCTGCTTCAACTACCACTCTTATCCTCATCCCCTCAAGTCACTTAAGGCCATTCTTTGATGGGACATATGAGATTTAGCTAGAAGATCTATATTTAGACCCATCATGGAAACTTCCAAGCCTGAAAGGAAGATAAAGAAAGCAAAGAATTAAGTTAGAAAATAAAGGGAGGGAAAGAAATAGCTCATGGTTTTCACCACATTTCCCTTTTTAAGTTCCTACTATATATGGAGAATATTGAATCGCATCTTAATCCCTTCCTCTACTAAAAGCTAGGGGTGAGGTCAAACAAGCAAATAATATTTATTTATTCAGGGGCAAGCACCATGTTCTCCATGTGGTAATTTATATGGAGTTACATACCTCACAGAGTTTGTTCATCCAGTACAGTATGATATGGAAGTTCATGAGATTACATTTTTCTTTCTTTTCCCTTGGGCTTTTTTGATTTTTTGGTTTTTTTGCATTGATTTTCCCGGCCTGGCTGTCAGCGCGGGAAAACAGCCAAGTCAGGGGTAAGTTCAGTTCATGAGGATAGAACTAAACTATGGACATCACTGGCAACTAATAACTGGATGAATGAATTGGGTGCTGTATATATGGTAGCAAGACTGCTGGTTACTAGAGAAAGAGGCTTGGGAATGCTCTGAAAGAAAGTACAGTTAGAAGTATATCAGAAGGAAGGGTTTTATTAGGCTTTATATATAAAGTAGTAAGTATATCTAGAGTACCACCAGCACCTAAAACCAAGCCAAAATAATCACTAACCTTCCAACCAGGCTGTGTTATCCTGTCATTAAATACCTCACATCTGAATTTGGCTGTCTTGGCTTTTACTTGATTAGTGAAAGGGGATATGGTGTGTGTGACAGAGGGTTATTTCCCACCACCATTTAATGTTAGACAGACATGTGTGAATGCACAGACTCCCTGACAGTTGTACAGCAAGAGCTATGTGCTTCTGATGGAGTATATATATATCTGTATGTATCTGTCAGTGGGTTGTGAGGAACGTCAGCGCTGGGGGATATTATGACGGCCAGTGGCGGCCTCGAGGTTTTGTTGGGATGGATGTGGTTAAAGGGGCTGCCATCAAGATGTACGTACATACATACACACATACAGTTCGTAGGGCACATTGATGCTAACTCCCTACTGAAACGAATTAAAATGGAATAGCAGCTTCTTGTACATCCATCCATCTGTCAGCCAGCCATGAGGAGGTGGGCGGTTACTTGCAGATGGCAGTGCATAATCAATGCATCCAACCGGGCCATCAAGCATGGACGTATTAAATTTACCCCTCGTGACAGGAGGGAATAGCAAGGATGAGAAATATAAATAGAATAGAACTGACTGGAGAGAATCTACGGAGTATTCTGGGAGGATTTGTTTCGATCATTGATCAGTGATCTAGTTTATTATTGTATTTTGAAGAAGTTTTCTGGGAAGAACGTTGTTCTAGTTACCCTTCCCACCCCCACCCCTCAAGGCTTGAAATTAGCATCAGCAGAAACGAAACGAAATGTCTCTGCTCTGGTAGCAAGTTGTCTGTCGGGCTTGAGATCAGAGTCCATTGTCCGTACAGACAGATCCAAACTTAAAACCAACAAAGTCAAACCTGGCAATGAAGCATTGATTCAACCCGATGTTCAAGAAAAGGAGAGGACAGTCATCAGAAAATACAGGATCTAGAACATGCCACCATTTTGCGTTAAAAAAATAGTTTTACCGCGAAGGAAGCAAGCCAAGTCTTATCTGGCACTCAATGATCAATGAGGATCTGCATCCTTTGGCAAGTTGTTGTGCGGGCAGTTATCAAGCACAGAATGGGCTGATTACCATGCATACCCCATCCATTAATATAAAGCAATATCCCGCGATGTTCAAGGAATGCCCTGTCTGCAAGACAAGATTCCCTTTCCCTCGACAATTAATATCCTTGCAGTGATGATCACAGGCAGGAAACATGATGACTGCTGTTGGACATCATCATCCAGATCAAGAATGGCATCACGGGCGGCCTGGATATCGCTCCATCCCACTAAAAAAAGGCCAAGCCAGACCCGTCATTAATACGCCGTAATAATAACCTTCCCCCCACTCAGCCGGACCAGAGACTGCTGTCGCCGTTTTCTTGATATTTGCCAACGTGCGGGAAGCGGAAAATAAACCAAGGCAAGGGAAACCTCCTTGGTCCGGGTGGGAAGGGGGATGGATTGATGGGAGGGAATAGTAATAGCAAGCGATAATTCTGCCGGCGGTGCTGGCAGGACGTGATGCGAGGAATGTGATCGGCCAGGTGCAGGCATGAAGGGGTAAAACCTCCGTTGGGCCCGGGGTAGATGCAAGGTTGGCGGCGGTGCTTGGCGGGGGTGTTAATTGATGTGACTCTGGCGGGAGAGGAGGGGTTCTCCATCACATTTTAACGAGAGATTCTGCTGCTTGATTGCCCACGGTCATTGTATTAGTTATTTATCGATGTAGTTATTGTTGATTGATGCATTTCTTCATTCCTCAATATCAAATCGACGCATGGCAGACAACGGCGCTAACCGCAAGCAGACACAAGCCACGATACCAATACCAATACCGCGCCTTACCGCGCCGTTACCGTACTCCGTACCGCTGGCTGCGGACATGCCAGCGAGATTTAGACTTTGGTACCTGATCCAGACATTTCCGCCCAGCGGCGTGACGGCGGATTTCGCTTTGCAGCTGGGCACCTGCGCAGCCAACGGCAGTGCAATACGTAGCCGTACCGTACCATACCCACAACGGCCAGCGAGTGGGGCGAGCAGGGCCATTTGCAGGCTGTGCCCTGGCTAGGTGGTAATCTATGCGCACCGTGAGTGGCTGGCCGTGTCACAATGGCTGTACGACCGGGACCAGGGTCTAGGCCTAGCGTCTATTTGTGGCTAGCGCAGGCTCTGGCGGCTGGGCGGGTGGAGCCGCAGTCTGCCACGGAACCAATGGGCGGGCGGGGTGTGGAGCCGAGCGGTTCCATTGATACGTGTACACTGTACGGTAAGGCTATTTTAATATCCCGTACAAGGGCCGGCGCTGTTTCTGGCCCGTATCATAAAGGCGGCGTATTGAAACTATTGCCAATAGCGCCGCCCAGCCAGCGCCGGTTTGGCCTGGTTTTGTTTCGTACGGGTGTTTCCTCGTATTGTGCCGTACTAGCGGTACGCGGGCGGCTGGCCCGTTTGGGCACCACACATAGGGGTAGCGGGGGGGAATTGGTAACGGGTGACAATACGGTACATTGGCTGGAAAGGGGAAGGCTGTCACCCCGTTTCGGCCGTCGCTCGTCCATCTCGTCAGCCTCATCAACCTCATCTCCTCTCCTCCTCCTCCTCTCCCTCCCTCCACCGCCCATCCTCCACGTCGCTGTCGACGGTCCTGTCGTTGACTCCCTCTCTCCCCACCCCTCTCTCTCTCTGCTTCTCTCCCAACGACTCCTTCCACCCGCCTTTTCCCCCGTACGTGGCCCTCCTTGCGCTCCCAATGCCGCTGCATCTCCCACCCAGACAAAGCGACTGACCTCATCCCTAGATTCCCTCCCCTCGCCTTCGCTTTGATATCTCTCGCCCATATCAACCTTCGGTGCCACTCGTTTCACCCGGTTATATCTAATAATATTGTTTTCTTTTGCGCTCCCGCACAATCCGTCGTCCACCACGCTCTCTACCAACCAATCTTTTAATTTCCGCCCGTCGAGAACCACCGCAGTAACGCATCGGGGATTTCGAGCATTTGTACGTTGTCTACGATAAAATTCAACGCCCGTCTCGGTCAAAAGTTGATTTGGAAAGCAGAGAACAGGAAATCAAAACAAAACAACCAAGAGGACGGTTGAGAGGTGTGCTGGGAAGAAGAAACAGTGTTATTTTTTTACTCCTTCATCCGATCGAATAATATATAACGGGACGCCGAACGAGGTTAGATTCGAAGGAAGAAAGACGAGCAAACGCCTGCTACTCCGCAATCCATCGCGATTCGATTCGAAACGTTTTGCGATCGTGGGAAACTCACCACATCCCCGTCTCTCCCGACAAAGTCCTGAATGAGTCTTGGCTCTGGGATATGGTAATTTAGGAAGACGGACGTGTTCAAACGAAACGCAGAAGCTATCTTGGATATTTTGATTGCGACCGTTCGCGACTTTAACTGCCAATTGCCACGGTTGGCGAGCGAGGCGGTAGTGCATTCCCTACTGCCTGGCTTTATCGCATCACTGTCAGAGTTGTAGCCGACTCTCGTGTCATTCTTTTCTTCTGGGACTTTTGTCCCTTTCCACTCCTTTGAAAGGTGAGCTCGATCTCGTCTATTTACGTTTGCAATATCCATTGGCTGCGTTGCCGTTGCCCTCGCTTCCGCATGCGGGCTTCGTTGCGCTATTGCACATCTTTATCATCGCTTTGTTCACCTCAATGCAACGCCCAATGCCATCACTGGGTACTAACTGCTAGACAGACAATAATTTGACCTTTTGGTCTTGTACACTCGTTTCAGCCTAAACGATCGACAGTAAGGTCATTTGAGATCCCTTGCTCGATTCCTCTGGCTAATACGGGACCGTAGTTTGACCCCTCCAACTGCGGTCATTTGCAACTTGAACATACCACTGGTCGCCAAATAAACCTACCTTCAGCATGCGGGCTTCGACCTATTCTTTCCTCGCCGCGTTTTTCTCGCTGGCCGCTGTCGACGCTCTCGATGCCCCAGCCCGGCCACAGTATTACTTCCCCAAGGATGTAAAGCGCGATTACGCTCCCGCGCCTGCTGATAAGCGCGCACCGCAGGATGGACTTGGAACTACTATTGTCATCGTTCCCGTCACCGTCTATGTCGGCCCTGATGGCATCCCAAGGACGTTGGGAGGCGGCACAATAACAAAAACGACAACCTCCGGAAGCGATCCTTCTTACACGCCTCCGGCATCGGCGTCTGCGTCGTCAACTGGCAACGGCGGGTTGTTGAGTCTCTCGCTCCCGAATCTCTTGATCCCCCCATCGTCGACCGTGACTGGATCGGAAGGGATCTCGTTCTCCTATGGACCCGGTGGACCAACGGGAACCGGAACTACGTACTCAGTTCCATCATCTTCCCCGACGTCTTCGCCATCGTCGTCGTCAACTTCAGAGGCAAAGAACTGGTTCTCCGACCTTTTCCCGACTCTCTCCTTGCCAGGACTCCTTCCCAGCAAGACCGAGTCAGGCACGGCGGGCACTGGGAGCGCTACAACGACAACAACCAAGAAGCCTTTGTTTACGTTCCCTCCACTTTTCCCAAAGCCAACCACCACTACGGGCGGCAACTATTCTACGAATGAAACCTCGTCCACCAGATCAGATGTGACTGACCTGTTCCCCAGCTTGGTATTGCCAACACTTAGTCTCCCGTCCCTTGGTCTCCCAACCCTTAGCCTTCCAAGTTTGACCCTACCGAGTCTGACTGCTCCTCCATTCAACCAAACTGGTGGACTCACCCTGCCAACCAGCTTCGCTATCTCGGAACCCACGGGGCAGCCTACCTACAATGGCACTGGTGGGCCTTCGCTGCCAACAAGCATCCCATCTGGCATCTTTCCAAATCCGACAGATATCCCCTCTGGCATTTTCCCAACAAGCGGGTACCCAACTGGCGTGTTCCCTACACACTCAGAATATCCAACTTCTGGCCACCAGACCAGTTCCTCAGCTAGCCACAATTCGACCCGGACTTCCGCTCCTCCCACCACCACACCGGAGAGCTACCCAACGCCAACTCCTGAGCCGACTACCAAGAAACCCCTGCCACCGCTTTCCACAGACACAGAGACCAAGATTTCCATTCCCACAAGCATCGTCTATCAGCCGACTCCGCCCGCCCCCAATCCAACTGTCACGGACAAGCCTTCCTCGCTTCCCCGAATCATCTCTCCTGATTCTGGCATTCCCAAGACTCCGGCAGACTCGATCCTCGTCCAATTTGGATTCAACGCCTCGCTCGCTTATGAGCTGGTCGTTACGAACAGGGACTCGATCCTTCAAATCTTCGGCTATACCCCTGAGGGTGTCAGTCATGCTCTGAAGTTAGCCGAGTCGAAGGTTGTTATGCAGTCCATCCAACCATATGACACTTTGGAGACGCTCCACTACACCACCGCCCTTGCGCTCTTCTACATTCCTGAGAACCAGGTCGATAAACTTTCTGAGGCACTGCACAACCCCTTCTCGCGTCTCTTCACCAACCCTGATGCTTCCGTCGCCCGACTCATGTCTTTTATTGACCCAACTATTCCCCTCGTCCCTGGTGGGTACCCTATTGGCCAGGAAACTGGCCCTGGCGGCAACCCGACTACCCCAGCTGGCGATGGCGATGGCGATGGTGACGGAGATTCTCCTGGTAGTGGCGGGGATGGCGCAGGTGGGTCCAGCGGCTCCTCCAATGTCAAGGCCACGTCTGTTGGAATTGGGCTTGGTGTAGTAGGTGGTGCAGCTCTCTACGGTGCTGCTATGTTCTTTGTGGCCCGTCGATACCGCCGTAAGCGGAAGCTCCACCGCCGCACCAGCTCCCTGACCAGCGGCATGGGTGATACACCAGAATCCGGACCAACTGCCTCGGATGCCTTGATGAGTGGTGGTCGTCCCGACGGATACACTAGCCCGACTCCATACAATGCAAATGGTGGACGGACTAGCCAGAACAGTGGAGGTGCAGGAAGTGCCCGGACTCAGATGATCAGCGCTCCTGTCATGGCGGAGAACTCTCTTGGGTGGAACTAAGCTTATGCCCATGTTCCAACCAATCCAGTGGGGTTGGCTTTACCTTCTATCTATTCGCCAGCCAAGCGCTTGACAAGGAATACTGGATAAACCTCATTCGGAACGAAACCCGAAGCGTCTTTGGACCTATCCACCCACCGCTTATATTCCAATAACCACCATATCTTGTCACAGTACCTGCGGACCATGCATTTCTGGCAAAATCTTTCGTTGGTTGGCCATGTACATGATTCTGGAACTCCTATACCTGATTTATCTTTCGTCCTTCAACTCCATTTCTTAGGGGATATGTATACGTACAGCCGGCGACTAACTTTTTCTATTCTTATCCTTCTTGCCTTTAATCATTTTTATTTTCTTTTTTTGATATCTCGATTTGGATTTTTTACGACTCTACATCCCATAAATATGTACAGAGAGATATTTAAACCACCTTTTGACTTCTTTCTAACTTGTCGCGTTCTCCTTGCCGGCCCGTTGTCATCGTTATAGGTGGTGTCATCCAACTCGTTAATCTCTTCGAGAAACCTCCTATGGGACGACGGGGCCGAGCACGCAGTAACGCGACACCCCTATACCCCACAAGCGCCATTTTTTTTTTGTTGTTTCTTTTAACAATGCCTTGTTTTCCTCGCTGCGTACAGAAAAATTGCAAAACACAGCCAGCCGAGTCAAGAGAAAGAAAACAAAAAAAATTGGAAGCTTTATAACTTTTCTTCTTCTTTCCTTCCACTATATCTTTCCTTGGCTTATTATGTCTTCTTCACCTATTGATCCTATTTTATCTACCTTAACCTTACTTTACCTCCCTCACGCCATGTACTACTTACTCTCTACCGCTCTCCTCCTGGTCGCCCGTTACGGGCCACATGAAACAAAAAATTTTCCTTAATGTTTTGTGTCGTTTTTTTTTCATTTCTGTCAAACCCCCACCCATCCGTCCGTCTAAGCAGAAATAATACAATTATTTATTCGCTTACTTACCCGCCCGTCAAATGTGTCTGTCACACCGCGCGCATAACTAACTCCCCCATTTTCCTATCATATATCTCTATCTGTTTATGTGTTTCTGTTTAGTTTTAGTTTTGTTGAAAACCTCCCCTTTTCTTATTTTTTCTTTGGTTTTTTTAATGGATGCTTTTTTTTATGTCTTATAGTAAGTAACTTAGTATTATATCTACACCTAACTCCTGCCTGCCTCTTTCCCCCTATTGTTTGATGGTAGTCATTATACATGCATGTGTGTGTGTGTACATATGTACCATGTGCTATCTATTTCTTCCCCTTGGTTAAGATAGGGGTATGCGCATGTGTGCATGTATGTATGTAGGACCCCCCTCCCTCCTCCTTCCATCAGTGGGGGAGACCTTATTAATATCCATTTCGCTTTTATTCCGCTTTTATGTGTTTGTTTGTGTCTGTGTCTGTGTAGTTTGGATGCGGCGCGGAGAGCTGATGAACGGACTGGTTTGGTAGGTTGGTGGGTAGGTAAATAGGCGGGCAAGTAGGGTAGCGCGTAAAGCTTTCTTCTCGTAGCAGTTGTTGATATATTATTAGTAATGGATGGATGGATGGATGGATGGAGCTGGTGAGCCGGGGATTGGTGTATTTACGCAGGCGTTATGGAAAGGAGATGGGAGGGTGGAGAAAATCGGAGCTGAGTAACGCGTATGAGACATGATGCTCCAGCTGTGGCGGGACAAAACCGGATAGGAGATAGAGAGTTGGAGGGGGGGTGTTAGGAGGGAGTCAAGAATGGCTGAATGGAAGGGAAGCACTCTACAGGGTGAAGGGGGGAGGGCAACCGAATAAATAAAATATAAAAAAAAGAGCCCAAAGCCGGACTCGAACCAGCGCCCTCCCCCAACCACTCGCTTCCCAAAAGGGAAGCCCAAAACACCCTCCCTCCCCATTTCCTCTCTGTCTATGCGTCACACCGCGCTGTCCATGGCCTCACCAACCCCCCCAACGCGCCCACCCACCACAACTCCATCAAAAAAATCAAGACGAAAAAAAAAATTAACTACGCGGGGCGGGGGGGGGGGGGATGGACTTACCTACAAACTCGTCCAACAGTATGGATACACGGCGCCTCTCTCTGCCTTGCCCTATTGTAAAGGGGAGATTTGGCCTGACCGCATATCTCATACTAGCCGGCCAACAGACAGTGAGGGAATGATGAGGGGTTGCAAGGCTTAGTTTAAACCCCCTAACCACTAATCCACCGCGGGCCGTTTTGGATACAGGTACACCTTTTTCGGGGGGGTATATGGGATTATTTTGGGGTTGGGGGGGTGATGGATGGATGGAATGGATGGATAGGGGGGGTTTGATATCATGTGACTTTGGGTTGGCGGACGCCAAGACAACTTGATCGAGCTCCGCTTACCGCTTGTTCTTCCTTCGACGGCGAAGCTGTCGCATAGCAATCAATACAGCTGAGGCCTACGAAGGGATTTATCGTCACCAGGGGCAAATTAGAAGCAGAGACCAGGCCGAAAATCCAACCTGCGGAATTACAATTGAACGAAACCCCCATCTAAATCTCCTACGCCAAAAAAACACCCTCCCTGGCCTCCCCACACCCACCACCCATGAAACTCACACCCTTCCCCCTCCCCCTCAACATCGGCACAGACCTCGTCCACCTCCCGCGAATCCACCGCTTAATCCACCGACGCGCCACAGGTCCCACCACCTACCTCCACCGCTTCATCCACCGCATCCTCTGCGAGCAAGAGCTGCACGATTTCCAGACGAAATTCTTCCCCCCGCACCGCCCCATCTCTCGACCATTCGCCGCAGCACCCGGCGGCAGCAAAAATGAAAATGGTGGGATTGATAATAGCGCGGAGATAGCCAGGTGGCTGGCAGGTCGGTTTGCGGCGAAGGAGGCGGCGAGGAAGGCGGCGCCTGGGGGAGCGGCGGGGATTGGGTGGAAGGAGGTTATGGTGAGGGTTGATAGGGAGGGGAGTGAGGGGGAGGGCAGTAAGAGGCCGGAGATTGTGTATTTGAAGGATGGGGGGAGGAGGGGGGAGGTGGGGAGGTTGTCCATTTCGCATGATGGGGAGTATGTGGTTGCGACGGTTCTGGCGGCGGGTTGAACTCTTGTTTGCGTGGTGTGTGTGTGCCCGTTTTCATGGCATATATTTTGAACGAGGGATTCTTGCGAAGCCCATCCCCGCTGGGAGAGTGCCCTCTATCCCTTGTGACGTGCCTGTTCACTTCCGCCGGAGGGCTGGCTTATAGCTGGCTACGCTATTTGGCGCCGGCTCTACTGTTGGTGGTCGACTTGGATAACGGGTAGACGACTGCTGAGTGAGCACTACTTCCAGCTCCCTATTTACTTGGAAGATTCGGGGCCTTTCCTATGATTGTGGAACTTGAATTTCGGGCACCCTACTTCCATATTCCGGATATTCGAACCAACGTTGATTCCAAGCCTTCACAATGACCGAAGAGTTATCCAGGACCTCTGATATTGGACCTGAGGTTCACGTCGCCGTCAACACCCCTAGGGATCAATACTGGAAACGGGAGGTTTTGGAAAGCATCGACCAAGGAAATTAACCCTAAAAAACACGAAATAACTATGGTCTTACCGTGATTTCACCGTACTGCTAGAAGTTGGGGGTTTCTTCCTGTTCCTCGAACGTTTAAGCTTTCTGGTTTGGGATTCCCCGAAAGACAACGATTTCTGGGAAGGCGATATATTACAAGCTCAAGCATACATATCTCAATATACCCTGCTTGGCTTGCGGATTTGCAGTCTCTGTGATATGCAAATGTTCGAATCATATGAGACGAATGGAATGATGGTGGAGTGGAATCCAGACGTTATATTTGATGAATGCAGGAGAAATAATGAAAATCCATCTTCTCAGGTGCCGTTTTGGTGCTACAACCACTTCCTCTATGCCTAGTTCCCGTTCTCCGTAGCCACTTAAATAGATATAATGCTCTAGAGATTCAACATAAGAGCTTGATATATCTTTCAAACCCCCTGAGTTTAAGGGATGGACCCGACCTGAGAGCTAATTGCCTCTTTGGGTAAGTCTAGGCCATGGTCACGTGACAGTCGGCACTTCTGATTCGCCAACCTGTGACTTGAACACAGGTCACACTGGAAGAATGGTTTTTCCATCGCGACGCAGGAATAATTTGTGCAGGAGCTGGGGGCGACTGTAACTACTCCGTCAGACAATTACCTTGCAGGAAACAGGCACTGGAGGGGGGGAGTGCTTCCCAAAGTACCACAGCTCCTTGTTTGTTGCCAACCTCCTATCACCATCATCATCAATGACGGCTACTATCAAGAGGCGAAATCTATTCTGTGGCTTTCCACATTCCTACAAATAAACTTCTACAGCCTATCAGAACTTGAATTTAGCCCCTCTTTTTACCCCGGCTGTCGCGCTGGTGGGATAGGGTTTTTCTTCTTTCTACCTAATTTGTCCTAGAGCTCGCAGTAAGGGACCGCTGGTTTAGGTACGTGAATTCAATGGCCCATCCGACGCTTCTGCTCCTTGTTGGGTGCGTATTCTTCTTCTGGATGCATTTGCTCCCCCATCGCAATGGATGCCGCGTCTCGCCCTTTTTGGGGAGCTTACGGCGGATATATTCAAACGTAACATACTTCGCCTGGCTCCTAGGGGACCACAAGAACACCACGTATAAGCAGCTGTTTGGAGCATCAGGGCTGACCTGCTGACAGTATCTCGACCATTCTTCTCCGTCTCTGTGACGCTTGGGACCATCCCATCCTAAACCCATTCACCACGATCAAGAGTAAAACAATATCAGAATTCACGATGCCGTTTTCCCATCACAGCCATTCTGGCCAATTCTGCGAGGGCCACGCAAAGGACCAGCTGGAGCGGATCGTTCAGACCGCGATAGCCAAAAAAATGCGCGTCTTCGCCGTCACTGAACACATGCCAAGAGAGGAACAGGACTTTTATCCAGAGGAAGTGAGTTATCTAGGGCGAATGCCCCATGCCCACGTGTTATGGCCTCGAGGAAGTAATTGACGATGGGCGCGTTTTTTTATCAAAAATCTAACTAGTGGTAAAAGATCGAGGCAAATGCGACAGAGGCGGGTGCGTTCGAAAACGAAGCCGCATACTTCAAGGAAGCGCAGCGGCTGCGCGAAAAGTATAAAGCGCAGATAAACATCCCAATTGGCTTCGAGTGTGACTGGATCCGACCATCTTCGTTGACGTGGATCAATAACTCATTGGCACGGTTTCCATTCGATTTCTTCATCGGTTCGGTCCACCATGTCCACACCGTGCCAATCGATTTCGACTCGCCCTTTTATCACAAAGCAAGGGATATTGCTGGCGGGACGGACGAGAAGCTATTTGAGGACTATTTCGATGCGCAGTTTGCCATGCTTCAAGCGCTGAAGCCACCCGTCGTTGGCCATTTCGATCTAATCCGCCTGAAGAGTGACGATCCGGAAAGAAGCTTTCAACAGTGGCCGGCAGTCTGGGACAAAATCTTGAGAAATTTGGATTATGTGGCAGAATATGGGGGGATGCTCGAGCTCAACTCGGCCAGTTTGAGGAAGGGGATGAGCGAGCCGTACCCGAAGGGCGAAATCTGCAAGGTAGAGTTCAAAACTTCGATGTTTTTTGCGCCATGAGGAAGACAATGCGATTGATTGAATGCTGACAAACAAAAAAAATATTCGTTCAGGAATTTCTTGCCAGAAATGGACGGTTCTGTGTGTCGGATGACAGCCACGGCGTCGACCAGGTTGCATTAAACTACCATCGGGTTCTTGAATTCATCGAGAAAGTCGGCATTTCCACACTGCACTACCTTGAGTACTGCGAAGATCCGTCAATGACAAGCCGTTTCGATCAAAGGTTCCCTCGCACACAAGTGGGTTCAGTCAGTCTTACCGACCTGAAGCAGCTACCGTTCTACACAACAGCAGAACTCTAGGACGAAACAACGAAGCACTTCTTCTCTTTTTTTTTTACACCGTCCGACAGAATACAGCATACGCCAATTCTAGCGCGTCTCGATATACTCTAGAACAAAGAGATCCGTCGTCCTGGGTTGTGGAACGCGTTGATATTCGCCCACGTCCGGCTTCAAGCTTAAGGACGAGTTCCAACAATCAATCACTTGGTCAAAACGGGCATATAACTACTACAGCTCTATTTAATGATTTTATGGCTACCCGCATGTAGCGCAGAAAATGACATGCCGTTTAACTAGTGAAATTCTCCGTTGAACGGGCGGCATGCATCTCTCCACCCGGATTTGACCCAGCATGAAGTGTGCGCTAGCTTTTTTTTCTTTCCTTTTTTTTTCTTTTTGTTTTCTTATTTGCTTGTCGTTGCACGAATGGGCTCACCGGCTCCAAAAATAACAAATGCTACGGGTTCTTTTGTGTGCAACGGCCTGGCGTGGGATTGGGCATACATGATACAGGGCGGGACAAATCATCCTCTCCGAAATAGACACACGGCAGCAATCAAAGAACTTTACGAAGCACGAAACGGGAGGAAATAGGAAATAATAAAAATCTTTATTAAGCTTTAACTCCCTAAAGCTACTCTCTATGACCTTCTTCCGCAACACAGTCCCATCCCTTGTGCTTCTAGCTAAAAAAAAAAAAAAAAAAAATGAAGACCTCATAACCCAACATTTTATGATTCCCCGCATGCATTCATGCCCCATCCACCTAACTCATTCATCCAACTTATTAGAATCATGCCCGCATAATACATCCAAACACACACCCACCTGACTGGCCTCAGCCCAACCAGCGCCTAGCAAACCACCACCCATTTTCCCATCTCAGACCTCAGCCCAACCCAAACTCCGGAAGCGGGATCTCGCTCACTATTAAATATTATGCAGTGGCCCTTTCAACCCCCTTTTACCTACTGGTCCCTCCCCAACGATAGACAGTGGACCTACCTCTCCCCATTCACGAAATATGATTACCCATTTGCCCTATCGCGTCTTGATTGAGGGGTGGAATTATGTGTAACTAGATACTACTAACTGGAGCCCCGCACCCTATCCATACTGCCCCGATAGACAGTTATGTAGTTACCTAAGGTAAGCGGGACGTGCGCAGGGAGAACTCAACCGTTTTTTCCCTACCTAACTACCTACCTAGCCATGCAGTACGCACAATGTGTCATGTAGGGTATAAAAGTAACGCTTGGGTGCAGATTTCACATACGGGTGCTGCATTAGTGTAGTGTAGGTGGAGGATGTAGGATGGAGTTGTGTATGCAGTGCGGATGAGGTGTTTTTTGGAGAACAATAGTAGGATGGATTAGTTAGTCAGTTAATAGATTGCAGGGAGGGGGGATGAGACCGTTTTTTTGCCTGGTCGTCGAGGAGGTTAAACTAGATAACTACTCTTTGGCTGCTTGGCTTTTACGCTGTTGGGAGCAGAAGTAGAATGTTAAGTTCATTGATCCTCAATATCAATCAAATTTCCATACATAGTTACATGCACCTAGTTACCTCTCTTCTTCTCAGGTCCCGAATCACTTCGAAATACCTCATAACGCGAACGCACACATACACCCAAAGTCACATAAGCCTAGAAAGCCAACAGCCTCGGCGAACCCTTCCACCGTCGCCTTGCAACCAACATATATGTACACACGTACATATGATACCCACTTGCCGCCAGTTAGTAGTAACTCAGTATACTTGTTGGATCCATACATCTCTCTCCAAATTCCAAGTATCTCCACAATATTATCCGGCCGGATTCTCTTCCGCTGCACGTACTACTAGCTACCATTCAGGCGGGTTGGCTAATTGGAGCCAGCTCGCGAACCGATGGGAGTGGGTAGTTGGCAGATTGACGAGGTGAGGGGACGGATATTTGTGGGCCGGTTGGGGAGGGCCTGGAGGGGGGAGGTTATCTCGAGAGGATGTTTGACTGGGAATGAGGGGAGGGTTGGAGGGTGGCGGTGTTGGCTGTGTGTTATTTTCTATCTGTCCATCCTCCTCCCCCCCTGAATTAACTAGTTTATCTGCTTTTCTTTCCTTCCTCTTATCGTTTTTCTATGTACGGAGTAGTTGGTTTTGAGTAGGGTGGAACTATCGAGTTACCTATATCCATACATGTATGTACATAGTCCCTGTCTCCGCACGGAGCGCGCCCGAGACATACATACATAGATAGATAGATGCAACACCTGGATTCCATGCCATGCCATGTCATGTCATGTAATGTCCGAACGGTTTGGAAAACTGCCTAGGCTTAGGCCTGCAGTTACCCTGCATTTGGAATTAGGGAGAGGGGTTCTGTTAAGAAACGAACCCCAAGCAACATGTGTTCTTCCTTTCCACCGGGTAGTACAGCAAACCCATATCCATAGCTGTTGCTCCCCTTACCTATGAATGAATTGAAATGCTGAAAGCAAAGAGTAGCCTGCTTGAAAATCCGGTCTGTCCTCGATGCACCCACCATTCCGGCAACTTTTTTTTTCTCGTGGGTGGGAAATTGGGACCATTTAGAGGGACAAGGGAGGGTAAATATAGAAAGATACATAGATAGGTACTGTCCACTTCTGGGCAAGCGTGTGGCCGTTAGCTTCAACGTTTTAAATATGTGATGCCCCTGAATGCATACGGCCAGAGGCAGAGGCGGGAGGGATTGTAATACCCTAACATTAGGAGCAAGAAAGTAAGGCCACGTTCCATATTCTGCGAAGTTACACGGCAGTGTTGGTTATTTGTTGGTTTCACGATGCGTGAATCATCATTCTTAACAGCCGCTGAAACAGTCGCGGACTCGCGGTTGTTCCACGATGCTTTTTTCCGGTGGACAAGTTTGATACTAGCTAATAGTTACCATAAAAGGGGAGTTTCAGTTGGGTGTTGTGTCTGAACGGCGGGCAAGGAGAAGGTACACAGAACATATATTCCGCCAAAATGATGTATATTTGCCTCCATAGTGTCTGAAGCGTTGAATAGTTACAGAATGGGATTTTGTGGGTGGATGTTGAAGGAATGTTTGGGACAGTTTTTTAAGGTTTGCTGGTTCGATGTTTAAGCTTAAAAGCTAAACGAAAGGTCAACCAAGGGTTGCTTAGTCAGTCACCCTTGATCGACTCTCTAAGAGGAGCAAAGAAGATGTAGCTTGTTCATGGCGTGGTTATGTGATTAGCAAAATTTATGAATAGCATCAAGAGAGAGACGAGGAAGAAAGAACGAAATGGGAAGAATGATCCACCGAAAAACAGTTTCTGATCTCCAGAATGTCTCAGCCCAGCGGTTACTAGTAGTTATTGCACTAGTTAACTATGACCCGCAATCGAGTGAAGCAGTGCCTCAATAGAAAAGGACGAGGAGGAGGAGGATGATGGAAAGAAACAGGGTCGGATAAAAGGGAACAGCTCACTTCCCCATCGTCAACATTGTGCATCTACAAGTTTAGCCAGCAGATCCCCCACCTGGAACTATGTAACCACGCTTCCAGGGAAGCCAGGAAACCCCAACGGGAACTTCCGTTCCCTTCTAGACGAATAATAATATTTAACATATCTGCTCTCCAAATTTTGCACCAGACTCTCGTGAAAAGCCTAACTAGCAGACTAGTGACAGCCTAACAGGACAGTATCACAGGAATTGGATTTGTTTCTAGGCATTACTATTTTCTTCTGGTAACATATGAGATCCCTCCGGGGAATGAGGGCGCATATTTCCGTGCTAGTGAGCAGTGGATGTGGATGTGTGTGTGGAGTCATTCTAGGGGCATTTGAGGGAGAAGGCTGAAAGGATCAAGCTAATCAGGGAGGGAGGGGAATATGGGAGGGAGGGGCAAACTGGAATGTGATATTGTCAGAAGGGCGTTATTTTTATGGAAGGGATGTAAAGGGGGAAACGGGGTGGGCTATCTCTCTGATGATGGTCTATCCTCCCGTGGAGATATGTTGATGGGGATGAAGTTATTACTATCTAGGCCCCTAGGGGAAATGTGATCCTGTATGGCAATGTTTACAATCCCACCGTCTCTTCTGATGCCTAGGTTTTCATCCTCGTAAGCCGATGACAGGGCGCGAGGCTGAAGTGGAGCAGTACGGAGCTTTGAATCCGCATCTATGAGGCCTTTTAATCAACAACTTCTTCTCCTCTCCTTCGTGATAGTAGGAATGCACAGACTGCAGAGTCGAGAATCTAGATCGCCCGCCATAGCGCTCACTCGAACATCTCTAACATCAGCACGAAGGGTCAGTGCGTGATAAATAAACTGACGGACTGCAAGATAGATTTCATACGCAAGGAAAACTGCACGGCCACCTGTCAACATTTTGCTTTTTATTGTAGATTAAAAGGCTACAGGACGGGAACGTTGTCCAGCCGCTTATCTCGTTACTGATACCTGCACATTGGCTTGTGGCAGACAGTCTTCATGGATGAGATGCAGATCGTGGATCGACAGGGAAAATCGAGGCTTGATATGGTTCTTGTGCAGCTTGAGCCTTGTCAGCTCATCTATGTTTTGGGAGTCAGTTATGCTTTTGCAATGCAGTTTCGGTGCGAATCATATCCGTAATCCAGGCTTGTACTCGTAAGGCCCCCAAAAGAAACGAAGTTTAAGTTCAGACCACGTCAAGCCTCATGATCGAAGCAATTCGAATTCCGCTGAGCTGAGCAAGGGAAATCCCCGATGTCCCGAATTTCGCTCACGGAAACATGGTCGATGTGAATGGGGATTTGTAGCCCGTCAACGTCTTCGCCCAGCAACCAACAAGGTGAACCACAACAGACGGGCGCCTGGATGCGTGAGAAACCCATGTGTTGGACTAGTTAGTGTTCGTCATTAGGATGCACGTCAAAATTGAAGTTACAGGTCACCAACCACAAACACTTTTTCAATATCAGATTCGAGCATCCAAAACAGACCCAATCCGTTCGATGTAACATGGGGCAGGACGCAGAAATGGCTTGTGGATGGCAGCCAGGAGGTAACTATCCCTTCTCCGCTTAGGGACAGATTAAAAACAAACAGTTGCTGTATTTTAGGCGGCTCTGGCGATATTCAAGATCGCGCAACAACATGGAGCGTAACATCGATGCGAAAGACTGGCAACTTGGCGCTTTGATTGGGGACCATCCATATGGACGAACGAATGATCGATCGGAATCGCCTTCTGCTCGACAAGGGGCGAAAATAATCATTTGGCCCCCCCTCCTAAGGCGGCTGCCAGTGGGAGACAAAGCCGATTGTGAGGAAGCATCACCATTAGCCAGTGCGGACATATCAGCAGATACGAGCAGATCAGTCAGACTCAAAAACAGAACAGCGATGGGGGGCAATAATAATTATGGATCCTGTTGCATCTGTTGGATCTAGATATCGAATGGCGAGACAAAGACGCCAACCTTCACCACCAGCCCCAAATACATCACGGCCCTAGACCCTAAATCCCGGACTCTAGCCAAGGCCGCGATTGCCTGATAATTCTGTCTGGACTGCGAAATCAAAAAGAGGATCCGGCGATCATTCTATTCCTGGAGGGGAGAGGATCCGGTGGGCGGCGGCGCTTTGATAACTGTCAAGTCGAAGCTGTTTCGTTCGAGGGATATTCAGGCTGAACACATGCGGAGCCACAGTCTGACAATATTCTCGTCCTGGAGACAAGGCATGGTCCGATTGCATAGAAAACAGTGCGCTTTGGCCCGAGTTTTCAAGCCGTGCCTAGAACCCCTTTCGGGGAAGTTGAAGATGAAGAGAGGGGCGTCTGTCCTGTCAAGTGTCCGGTTACTATTGGACTATACTACGGCTATCTCCCTACTGGCAGGGAGACATTCCCGCCCATACAGCTGAAGTAGCCCGCGACACCCATATACAACCAACATACATCGCAGATTAATAACACGAACAGCTCGGGAACACGCTTGCTCGAGCCTAACCAACCAGCGGCGGGGGGTGATGGGTTAGCCGTGCAAGCATGGGATACTGTCTTAGCGATGGCGTTTCGCCGGAGAATCAGGGACAGGGTCGCAGCGATGAGAGATGCGGACAGGGATGCGAAGGGGGTGGATTACGTAGGCAGGGACGGTGTGTGGACTGGGCTGAACCATCCAACCAACCAACTCCATTAGTTAACTAACTCAACATCCGGATATACATAACAGCCCTCATATCGATGGTGATGCCCGTCTGCAACAGAGCATTCCGCTGCTACCACCGGGCCCTGGATACTGCCGGAAGAGCCCCAGCATTCCCGTCCTTGGAATCACCCACTGCAGCTCTCTCCAGAATGCTTCAAGTTCCTGTGAGTCGATACTCGCCGCCGGCCAAGCACCCTGGCTCCAGCACGAAAATTGCCGATTCTTTGACGAATCCCTGAAGAGCGCCTGAGGGAGGGGTCGAACAATCTAGACACGCTCTAGACCGTTGGGGCGGACGGCCCTAGTCTGCCTGGCTGCCAGCCATGACCTGGCGTTCTCTAACCTGTGGCGCTCGATCAAATGCACGCTTGCGCCAAACCCCGTCCGTTGGATTTAAGGGTGGCAGGCTGTCTGCAGAGCTTGGTCTTCGCCAGGACGCCGCCATGCATGGCGAGCCCCTATTGGAGGGTCTAGCTCTCAAGCGCAGCACCTGGAGGCTCCGATGGCAGCATTTTGACTCGACCACTGCGCATCTTGGAGGGGTTAAGAGCGCGATATCTTTGCGATGATTGACTAAATTTCAACGCGCCCTCTGCGGTGGATTGCGTTCGGAAGCCACTGATAATCCAACCCGTGGGTGCCCCCAAATTCTGATGTGCTTCCGAAGTATGATTCAGGGATGCTCCCTCAAGAGGTGCTACGTTGAAAAAATATTACATGTGTGATGTGGCATGCTGCGGCGGAATGGGTTGAGCTTGTTCTCCAATCGTGAGACGAGAAATGATTTATTTCTATCTTTCATCTGCTCTCCCATAACGGGTTTCTCCTGCTCACCTACGCTTCTCCGTTTCGTTGCATATTCTTCTGGTGGCACTTTTATGCTTTTTGTCTCATTCTTTATCACTATCTCCTTGGGACTTCTCCGGATCGAATTACACCCCTCGATTCTGCCCCACTCTCAGCCATTGAAACCAAATATATAGTGCATCCGCTCCCCTCAATTCCGTCTAGCATAGACCCAAAGCTCGTTGGCATCTAACCTTGTCCAGCTTCCAATCTTTTGAAATATTCAAGAGCTTTGTCGAACACTCGTTTATTTCCTCTTCACCAAGCGTCCTAGATTTTCCAGAGCGCCGCCCGTTTATTTAGCGCCAAGCTTAACTCCCCGCTTTGAATTGCTTTCGAACATCTATCTCCACGCGTCGATCGATATGGGTGTCATCAAGAGAGTTCTTAGAGGCGGCAATGGGGTTGACAAGCCGTCAAAGGGAGACGAAGTTGTGATTGACTATACCGGATGTCTCCATGACCCCGCCGCTGTTGATAAAAACTGCATGGGAGACGAGTAAGTTTTGGGAACCGCATCCCGTCGCGGTATTACTTATGATCGTCCTTCCTTGCAAAGAGTGGAACGGAAATAAAGAAACCAATGGGCTGATCGTCCAAATGTTCAAACAGATTTGATTCGTCCAGAGACAGAGGAGAGTTTAAAACCACAATTGGCGTTGGCAAAGTCATTCGAGGTATTTGCGCCCTTCTATTTTTTGGTCCGCGCATTGCTCTCCAACTGCGTCCTAAAGCACAGACCCCCGCACGCCACGGAAAGCAGAGGATATTCTGGAATTTTGACTAATCCTTTGCTCCGTCTTCTCCAGGCTGGGATGAAGCCGTCCTCAACATGACTCTCGGCGAAAAGAGCATTCTAACCATCAGCGGGTAAGTCCCCGACCGCATCTGATTCCGGTCTATTTTCCATCGTTATATTGAAGGGGAATAAACTGCCTGTTCAACTGCCGCATGATGATTTCAAAATTAAAGGAACTTGTGCTAACTCCGGTGTCTATGTTTTTGCTCTGTCCTACAGAGATTATGCATATGGTGACCGGTATGTCAATTTTTCTTTCCCATAATCCCTGCAAGAAAAAGAAACCATGCTGTCCCCCCCCCTTCGCCATCACATACTATAGCCCGATACGGTTCTGGGCATGCGGTTTCAAGTCACATTTTTGCTTGTTCATGCCCTCCATCCCAAGGCAACACAGTCAGGCGCAGATAAAGCAGAATGCTGACGTTGGGTTTTTATTGGTTACTATCTAGTGGTTTCCCCGGATTAATTCCCCCCAACTCAACTCTTGTGTTGTAAGTGCATGACACCCCCCGAGCTGTTCATCTTGGCTCTTTTCTATTTGTCACCTTCTCCCGTCCTTCTGGCAAATAGGCATGCAAGGTTTCACCGCTTTTCGTGCCTGGAAAGTGCATCCTTAATTGCCATGTTAAACCCGGTTTAAATATCCGGCTGTTTTACTCCCACCTATCACACTCCTGCGTCGGGGTACAAACATTGATATTCATCCCACGGCCTATTTTAATTTGTTGTCCATACAGTTCTATTAACACAATACCGGCATTATTTTATCCCCATCTTGTCCCTTGACTATGATTGAACATTTGCTGACGCAATCACAGCGAGGTTGAACTCAAGGGTATCAATAATAAGCGAGCATAAATCCTACGAACGTGCCACGGGACAAGGTGCATTAATAGTCGCGATGAGACGTTGATGTGTTGGTCTATGCACCTCGGCCGCTAAATCCGATAATTTCACCCTACCTTCGACATCCACTCGGCGAGGTCCTCCTGTCATCCCGTATCTTCGACCGCGCTGCATCATTTCTCCCCCGAGTCGCATCATACCTACCATTTGTGGCTACACGCATTTTTTTCTTCTACCCTTACCTTATGTTCCTTGCTTAATGGGGTCCCTTGCGTTCGGAAGATCAAAAAAAATTTCAATATGCATTGGGTACTAGAAAAGGACCGCTACAGCGCGAATAATGGTGGCTGCGAGGGGATAAACCAAGGCAAGCCAGGGGATGGAAGCACCACGTATCATCCCGGCTAGCAAAAAATTTCGAAAAAGGACGGCCTATTGGGTTCAATTTTCCTTTCGCTTCAGCTCAGCTCATCTCATCTCATCTCATCTCGTCCCGCCCCGTCCCGTGCCGTCCGCTCCAGTAATCGGTCACTGTCCACCTTACCTTTTTTCTTTCTTTCTTTCTTTCTTTCTTTCTTTTCTCCTTGGCTCTACGTTCAGCTTGGTTATCATGGGCTCGGTTTGGTTTGGTCTGGTCTGGTTTGGTCAAAGTGGGGGATAACTAATAATTACTACCTATTGGGTTGGTTTCTCTTCGCTCCATTGAGGGCCACAAAATTGTTTTTGGGCAAAAGGGGAAAAACATGGAAAATGGATTAGCAGGGGCGGAGGATCTATTGACTTTTTTATGCACTTTCTGTTTCTTGTCTTTTCTTTTTGCTGTTCTGTTATTTTCCTCCGGTCATCATGCTTCCTTTTTGGTCCCTTGCCTCATTATTAATATACTTAATGATCACCTAATAACGCTGTTGACGTCTTACGTTTTACAATATATAATTTTATTCCTCCTCTCTCCCTCTTCTCTCCTCTTTTAAGCATCCTGCATCTAGCTACTTTCCCTGTGCATCTTTATCCTGGAATTCTTCGGGCATTAACCGCATACATACCCACCATCTCCATCCCCTCGAACATGAAGCATGGAGCATCGAGAGGACCCTTGTCCTGATCTGCAGCAAGTATATATGGAAGCATCTACCGTCCCCTGACCGTTACTTCGTATTTCTTCATAGGAGCCACATCACACCAGACCAGCTACGTGAGCGCTATCGGCCGCACGAACATG
Source organism: Emmonsiellopsis sp. PD_33 (assembly GCA_032988165.1). Lineage (NCBI taxonomy): Eukaryota > Fungi > Ascomycota > Eurotiomycetes > Onygenales > Ajellomycetaceae > Emmonsiellopsis > Emmonsiellopsis sp. PD_33. The sequence continues at coordinate 36,390 of JANTQF010000098.1, forward strand.
TCCGGTCCTACGTCCCTCCCAAGTTCAAAGCAGCAGCTGGCTCCCCCAACTCCCAACCCATCTCAAATTCTATGCTATCCTGTTCCACTTCCCCTGCCCAATGTAGGTTGAAAGTTCATGTGGAGAAAAGTCCTTGGGTTATGATGAAATGACTTTCATACTCGTTTGTTTATTTCCTTTTTGGTTTCCTATATCACTCCTGACCCCCCTACATTGCTGGGGTGGGGACTTGGGCTGGCCGAAAAGTAGAAAAGCTGAGAAGGAAATTATTCGAAAGATAATTGTTCGGCTTATTGTAGAAACAGGAAAAAATAAAAATAAAGAGGGCAATCAGTCAGTCTACATTTCTGTCCCCCTTTTATCTTTTTCTTCCCCCTTTCAACCCTTTACAAACCACAAAATCCCACCATCAGGAAAGTAGTTAAAAACACACACCAACGAACCCCCAGAAGCTAGCTGCTAGCTACCTATATACAGAGATTCTTAAATCTAAACCCAGCCTTTACCACTCCTGCTGAGCTTTAATATCATCCCAACCACCGCGAAGAAAACCAAGAACTAGAAGGATATCGGCCCGTCGGCACACGCGAACCCCCGCCTCTCCTTTCCCGATAAGCGAAACCCGATACTTAGATAACAAATCCAGCTTCCCCGCATCCCGAAAACATATCATTGAAAATGATTTTATTATATCCCCATAGCCGTAGACTGCTTTGATGCGGATAAAAAATCTAGACTTTATCCAAATATCAAGCATCGGAACAAACAACATCAACACGGCATCGACCCTTCCCGCAAAAAAGCGTTAACCGCCTATCTTGTATGGTACCTATCTATCTACCTATATAATCCGAATCTACATCGACCAAAACCCAACCCAATCCCAACGATGCGCACAATATCCTGCCACGGAACTCCGTACGAGGTATGTCACGCTCTTCTTAACCAACATACCCCCACCCCCCGAACACAAAAAAAAGGAGCCCCCTTCTAACCCCCCATTTCCCACAGATAGGCCTCCAGCATGGCGAGCAGGCGCGCAAGGAGATCGCGGGGAGCATGGGGTTCTACGCGGACCTGTTCAGGCGGGTGTGTGGGATGGAGTGGGCGGATGTGTGTGCGGTGGCGGTGAGGTTTGTGCCGTTTGTGGAAGGGGTGTTTGGCGGGTATATGGAGGAGATGAGGGGTGGGTGTTTTATTTTCCTTTTTTTTATATATACATGTTGGCTCACGTTTGGGGTTGGGGGGTTGGTTTTGTTCTTTAAGGGGGGTGTTGTTGGGGGATTTTATGGGAGAGGGGAGGGGATGGTGTAAATATGGAGGTTGCTAATTCTTTGAGAAAACAGGCATCGCGCAGGGAGCTGGAGTCCCCTTGGAATCGATTCTCGCGCTCAACGTGCGCACTGAGATTGCCTATGGCATGTTTAGCGATGGATGTACGGCTTTTTCATGGAAGCAGGACAAGGAGAGCTTCCTCGCTCAGAATTGGGACGTGAGTTGAATCCGACAGAACAACAATCCACTCCCAACCCCCCGTTTAAGCCCGCCATAGGTACCACCCAACTAACACAAAAAAATCCAGTGGGACCGCAAACAATCCCCCAACCTAATCTCCCTCCACATCACCCAAGCGTCTCCTAAACCATCTATCCACATGATAACCGAAGCCGGCATAATCGGCAAAATCGGCCTAAACTCCCACGGCGTCGGCGTGACCCTCAACGCCATAAAATTCGCCGGCGTGGCCTTTTCCAAAATCCCCTGCCACCTAGCGCTGCGCGCTGCGCTCGACAGCGCATCTCGCGTGGAGGCCATTGAGACGCTGGAACGGCACGGGGTGGCGTCTGCGTGCCATATTCTCGTCGCGGACGCGACAGGCGGCACGGGGTTGGAGTGTAGTTCGGGAGATATTGTAAGGTTGAATATGGGGGATGCTGTTGAGGGGGGCGTGGAAGGTTTGGTTACGCATACGAATCATTTTGTGCATGGGCATGTGGGGATAGAGCCGATTACGTATCTGGAGGATAGTGTGCCGCGATTGGAGCGGGCGAGGGAGTTGGTTGCTGCGGCGGTGGGGAAGGGGGTTGGCCCGAGTGTTGGGGTGATTGAAGAGGTATTGAAGGATGAGAAGGGATTTCCGACGGCGATTTGTAGGGAGGTTACTGAGAAGAGCGAGTTGGCAACGCTGTTTTGTATTGTTATGGATTTGACGGAGCGGAAGGCGGTGGTTAAAATTGGGCGGCCGGTGGAGGCGGAGGGGGTGCTGGAGTTGAAGCCGTGAGGTGTTCTTTTTCATTAATTTCCACCTTTGGTTTGCTGTTGATGTTTGGTTTGTTTTTTAGTGTATCATGCTCATAGGGTATGCCGTATCTGGTACTCCTCCTTTTTGGCTTTGTTCCTTACCCAGGCTGTGCGTTTGGGCAATGAACTGTAGCGCTGGGAATCACTATCCACACTATCACATGAAGTAGCCGGAGTCCATGAAAGAAGAAATGCAAAATAAATAGAAGATCAGTCGAAAGCGATATCCAATGGTTGTGTTGGTACATTTATGGTTCCTAGATATTGTATATACAGTACATCATGACAAAGGCGCGGCAAAGAAAGGGAAACGTAAAAGGGGGTTGATCGATGAGGAAATCCAAAGCAGAGGGAGTGAGGAAGGGAAAAGCCCGAATTATATGGAAATAACACACCGGACACGGAACCATATATTTCCCCACTAGAAAATTTGAAGTTCCAGTTCATGTTCGGCGCATTGGCCGGAAATATTGGACGTCTCGAGATGTTCGCAGAAAGGAAAAATGTGATTCAATTGGGGTAAATATTGTCGGCATTCGAATGAATTCCCCGGACAAATCTGCGTAATCCCCACTGTAAATGTTCACCATGCCTTTTCCATATCGTTACAGGTCGTATTTGAATCCCATTTATCGATTTCCGGTTCATTTCCGATTCTACCCCCCCGCTCATCGGTTGTCTGTGCATCAGCCCCTATCTCATTTCCCACATGTATCACTATCGCCAAACCAAGGGTTGTCGTTCGCGCAGCCGAAAAAGGGATGAAAGCGTTCGGAGGAAACTCTAACAGGTATGCGAAACAGGGCAAGAAAACGGGAAGAAAGCGATATTGAGAGTATCATATTGGGAATATTTAGTGTTTCGCTTTCTTTTCCTCAGCATCCACGTTTTTCAGGAATTCCCTATTACGAAGATGTTAGTTCATAGCCGGGTTGTGGATTGACTGGCGGGCGGAGGGGAGCGGCGAAAAAACAACGGAGGTTCGGAGTAAACGGATCCAAAGGGTGGACACTATATAGTCCTCATAACAGGCTGGTTAGACGTACTGGATAAATGCCTCCTCATCCTTGCTGCTGGCGTTGATGGGGGGTGGCTGGGTCTTGTCCTTCTTTCCGCTGCCCATGGCGAGGTAGGAACCGAGGAATGTGGTTCCGAGAGTGGCAATGGCAAGCTACGATTGCTGGATTAGTTTGACATGTTTTAATTGCCGTGTATGCCTCATTCCGGCCGCGGAGAGACGGTGACGCAGCCGGAGATAAAGCTGTGACGGTGGCGGAAGGACATAGGACATACGAAGTGCGAGCCGACCTTTCGGCCAGCAACGTTGTAGTAGACAACCATTGTGAAAGAGAGGATGTGGAGACGGGTGCAGGAGTTGCAATTGGGGCGCGGAGGTCAATTGACGGGCTGTCGAAGTCGGACACGGAGAGCAGAGAATCGTCAATTGATGCTGTGAAGTCGAGATGTTTTGTCGACCTCGTTCTTGTGCTAGCCGGTCACATGACCGCGCTAGTCTGTTACAGGCTAGCGGGGACAACCAAACCGAAAATGGCCGAGCGACCAATCAGAGCGCAGGCTGGTCTCGTGACCCGGAACGCATCGCGGAATTGCGGAGGGAGAGGAGTACTTTGAGGCAAGTACCAGGTACCTCGGATCCAGCCAATTTGTATGGGGACTCCGCTGTGTTCCGAAGTCACTCGCACAAAATGGTACCTGACGGCATGTACCAGGTTCGCCGCTGTTTACTCCTCCTCGGTTGCCTCATCCCGCTGCCGACTTCATCTCCTGACATCATCTTGCCCCTGAGATAGTTATACAGCTTATATCACTGCTGTATCTACCTTTAACGGGGTATGCGCTGTCTCCGGTATCTCCTCTCGCCATAGCTATACCCAACACCCCGCCAGCTCCTCTGACATCATGGTCTGGGGCAGCAGCAAGAAAGAAACCCCTACTTCTGATAGCGATGGCGCCGCACCAGAACCCGCTCACGGCAGCACTCTGCGGCACCGGAAACTAAACCCAGAGCTACAGAAGCTTCTTGACCGCGAAGAAGAGTTCATTGACCAGCTCTATGACGGCCAGTATGGATAACCTCGAGCTCCCCCCCGCATGCATCGCGCCTCGCCATATAGAGCCTAACATCTGCCGTATAGCTCCGCGGATTCTATTGATACCAACTACCGATATGCCGCCTACACCACCCGCATCCGTACCCTCCTCCTCTCCGCACATCGCTATGTCGCCTATACCTCCGACATTGGCGAGTCCTTCCGCCCTGTAGCCCACCCATGGCTTGTACGGAGCGCATACGGCATCTCGTGGGCCTATATCCTGGGAGATGTCGCCAATGAAGGCTACAAAGCCTACATGCAGAACATGCGCGTGCTAGCCCCGCCATGCGACGAGTACCATGACGCCACCAAGACCAGCACGATCACCACTCGCGTCGGGGAAGAGATGGGCGAGAAGATGCCGCGCGTTACACTCAGTTCAACTGAGTCCCAGGCGCATCCAATGCCGTGGCCAGATCCAGAGGCAGATACGCTTGTCCCGTGGAAGACGACGAAGATACCCCTGAGTGAAGATTACCGCTCCGTGATGGCGGAGCGGGCTATTTTCCAGGTGCTTGCCAGTATGGGTTTGCCCGCGCTCACTATCCATTCGGTTGTGAAGTACTCGGGTCGTGCATTGAAGGGGTCTAAAAGCACAATGATCCGGACCTGGGCTCCGATTGGGGTAAGTTGGAACCCCGTCCTTTAAGTGGTTGAAGTTCTATCCGTAAGCTAACGCGTAATTTCCACCAATAGCTGGGCCTTGGGGTCGTTCCATTCCTCCCCTACGTGTTCGATCAGCCCGTCGAACACGGAATCAAATGGGCATTTCGCAATGCCTTCCGCGCCATTGGCGGAGAAGAGGCCGTTCCCAAACCCTCAGATGATAGCCATGGAACCCATAAAATGCTGGACAGGCTAGAAAAGTTCAAGGAACAGAAACAGCACGAACATGATATAGAGAAACCAGCTAAGGAGAAGCGTCAGTGAGTGAAGTGGATGTAAGGGGTAAAGGGGGGTTTCAAAAAAATCTCCTATCATCTGTACTATTTTGATTTCTTCTGCCGCATTTGCCAGGTGCATCTTTTGCATTTTCACCCCGGGTCGCAAACATACTCCATCGCATCGCATCTCATCGACTGCCTACGCGGATGAAGAAAAGTGGACAATTCATTCTATATTCTCCACGCGCAGATACGCTTTTAATTCCTCCAAGGGCGAAGCATACTCAAACACCCCACTCTCTATGTATAACAACCGAACGAACGGAGACGCGGAAGGAGAAGTGGAAGCAATCAGCAGGGGGATGGCCGGATAACAACATAATTCCTTTCCTCCTCACCAAAAGCAACCCGCTTTTCGAGAGACTTGGTCTCTATTGATCCAACCATATCAAACAACCAAACGAAGGAACAAAAAAAAAAAACGGAAGGACTAGGCGATACGATTTACGACTAGTTTTACCTGTTCTAGGTTTTAATTTTGATTCTTGGATTTCAATCTGATGCCAAAAAGGGGGAAGCACCTGGGATAATTATCCTGTACTTTACTTCACATTTTGTATATATATGTTTCCATATGAAAACTGTGGGAAGGTTGAAGACTCTCAAATTGATCTTGGAGGCAAGAATCTATCTATCCTATGTGATCACATGCATGCTAGCTAGATTGGGAATAGGGCAGCATACAGCCAACACCCCCCCTCAAGCTGAGCTGTGCAAAAAACATGAGAACATGCTATTATTTGACACATAAAACCCTTAGATACATGAATTTAATTAAAACACTTGTTTCTTTCCATCCTCCAGCACCACCATGCCTAGCAAACCTAAGAAACATCAAAATAAGATGATACCCAACAGTTTGGTGAGTCCATCCACAGTCATATCTACAGTTAGGATATATTCAATCAATATAACCTCATTTTTGAGCTGCAAACACAAATAGTGGAATCTCATATCAATATGCTTACTATAGGCAGTAATAGTAGTAACCTAAGCTAAATTAATAGCATCTTTATTATCCATAAGAATCAGTATAGAAGATGCCAGGGTTCAATTAAGCTCTATCATGAGATTATAGATTTAGGTGGCCTTATATATAGCTTTACTTAGAGTAATATATTCAGCCTCATTTAAAGATAGGAAGACACACAGCTGTTTGGCCAAACACCATGAAATAAATGCATTCACAAGTTTGAAGATATACTCAGATATAGATTTATAATCACTATTTAAAACCTCTACTTAATCAGAATTTATATATCTGACAGGAAGATAGATAGCATTCAGGAAGTTAATTTTCAGATTCAGGCTATTATTTACTCTATAGAACAGACTGAGATCCATAGATTCTTTAAGATAATAGATAATGTATAATAATATCTTTCAGGCTTTAGGGGTAGAGTTAGCACTATATTGGCTGAGCAGAGATGCCAGGCATGTGATATCAGGCTAAATCTTAACTGTAAGATACTAGAGACATTCAATGCTATATTAATAATATTACTTCATGAAGCCTGCACTGCCATTAAGAACTAAATTGTTGTTGATATAAAAGAACTCCTCCATGGGCATTTTAATTATAGTAGTATTGTTCAAGTAGAAATCTACTACTAAATACTCTATATAATAATAGTGGGTTAATTTAATTCCTTCAGATGTCTAACAGACCTCCATGCCTAGATATTTTATAGGCTTTTTCAAATCTTTAATCTCAAATTTCTTACTGAGTTCTCTAACTAGCTAATCAGCATTCTCTGGGACTTTAGACATAATATTCAAATCATCAATATAAATTATCATATAGAGATAGGGTTTAGATTCATAAAATCAGAGTATAGAATTATAGGAGCTGATCTTAAAGCTCAATCAGATGAAAATTATAGTAAGATAATTATACTAAATCTTTATAGCAAGATCTAATCCATATAGACTTCCTTTTATAGTGCAGACAAGCATTTTTATAGTTCTTAATTTAAATCCTATAGATTAATGTATGTAAACAGTTTTACCCAAGTAGCTGTGTAGGTACACTAATATAATATCTACCTGATAGAGAGTCCAACTGTACTTTATAGTAACCATAAAAATAATGCAATTTAACATATCAGTTATGATAGAAATATAAGTCTTCTTTCTATTACCCTTTTTAAGCCAGTTCCCATAGATTATCTAATAAGATTTTTACAGAATTTCATTCAGATCCACATTCAGATCTTCAGGACAATCTTTTTCAGTAAATATCTAGTGATCTAATATAATGAGGTCATCAACAGGGACATCAGATCTCAAAATTAAATATCATATATTTCAATGTTTTAAGTTAGATATCTCACATTACATTAATTTACATTAGTATTTTCTATCAGATTAAGCAATCATTTCTTTGTATGATTTCAGCACACTACTAGTGACTAAAAATAGAGTGTAAGTCATAAAAGCTTGTATGAGCTCTAATCAATCTAAATTTTTAGAGGTATCATCACTTTTAATGATATAGACATAATTATCAGGAATTAGAATATTAATTTTCAGAATGACAGCAGGTTTAGAATGGGTATCTTTCTCATCCTTAATAAATTAAACATTATTGGTGATGAGGATCTTATTCAAATCAGAATCTTAAAGTCAAAAAATAAATATCCTATTAAATCTAATAAGCTTGTAAGCTCTAACATGGAGGGAAAGCTTGTCATTTAGCTTCTAAGAATCATAAAGATGAGTAAAAACTTTATATTCAATGTAGCAAAAATGATGAACTTATGGTGCTGCATCTATAAGCACACATCACAAAATTGTATGAGAACTAGGCATAATTAAATCTTCCATCTGAGGCCAAAATTTAGTGTTATATAGAATTATAGATATAGGTATGTTATTAATTATAGCCACAACAGTCAACATGATATCTGCTCAAAACTTCTTTAGTAAATTACTTTTGAAGAGAATAGTGTGAATATATCTTATGAGAGTTCAGATTCCATGTTCAGATATATCATCTTAATGAGAGGAATGAGGTGTAGTTAGTTCCCAATGAATATTATTATTCATTATGAGTTTTTGCATGTGGCTGGACCAAAAAACACCATTAATGTCTATTTAAATATATATAGAAGGTATATACTTAAGATTACCCATAAATTTTACTCAGAGTTCAAAGTATTCAACAGCCTCATCTTTGAATTTGAGGAAATAGACCCAGTAATAACAGGTAGCATCACATATTATAAGCATTCAATACTTGATATTCTAATAAGACTTAAGAGGGTGATCCAATAGATCATCAAGCATTTTACCCCTCCCTACAAGGTTAATATGGATCTTCTCAATAGCTCATAATAATCATAGTATAAAAGTCTGTAAAAAATAGCATGTCATGCCAGCCTCAATACACTTCTTGCAGAAGAATTGAGTCTTTAAACCAGAGATTTAAATATCTGATTTGGGATTTTTGGACATCATAATAATAGCATCAGCATGAATATGATCTAAATCTACATGCTATTCTACTAGAGTCTTGATGACAGGTAAGATCTCACCATTCACAGAAGTCAGGCTATCTAAATTTATAGCAGCCACAGTGAGCCTGATTTTCAGGTTAGAATATTCATGCAATCTAGCCATATATAATACCACTCTGTGTGGGTGGTTGAGATCCTCCTTAGAGTCATATTTTATAACCTTATAGATATTTCCTTGATCAGGAGTTTAAACCACATGAAAAACAACACCATTTAGCACTTTACAAATGAAATACAAAGGTATAATGATAGAGAGTTCAAATTTGAAGCCTTAATCCTTCATCATAGCAAATAAAAGGAGATTAATAGTTAGTTTCAGGATATAGTGGACATCTTTAATGGTAATATCTCCACTATTAACACTCAAAATAACACTATCTATTTTCTTAACATATCTCTCACTACTTATAGCAGTATCAATCATGAGATCATCATCAAATGTGTGGATAAACAAAAAGGATTGGTGCTCACCTATCATGTTAAACAAGATATAGATATTAAGATATCAAGGTTATGAGATAACATCATTCAATATAAATATAGAATAAGATTTATCACACTTAATATATATAATCATAGTATTTACTATACTAGATTGGTTTTTCATAAGATCCTTCTTCTCATCTTTTTTTTTTAGAGTATTAGAGCTTTTAATCTTATCTTTCTTTTTCTTATTCTATCTAGCCTTCACAGCTTTCCTATATTCAGCTAGTTTATCCAGGTTGAGTTCAAAGTAATCCTTCTTCTTATGATTATTTTTCTTGCAGTAGGTGCAGATCTTCATTAGATCTTCTTTAAAGTTTATATTTATATTAGAATTTAAATTTATGGAGTTCATACTAAGGTTATTCAAATTTTTCAGCTTTAGATCTTTAATAAAGTAATTTATCAACTACTTTATTAAATCATCAATATCAATATTGTTAATTACATTCTGATTAGTAGAGAAAAACTCATTCAGGCAAGTTTTAATAAAGGCTTTCTGGAAATTTTTGAGTTCCAGGAGGAAGAGGTCATGGTAGATGTCTTCTAAATTATCATATAATTTATAGTGACAAGTAATAAGATAGTAAAAATAGCACTAATAGAGAAGATATTCAGAATTCTTAACCTTGAAATAGATTAACTCTCTGACAACATTCATACATTCTTCTGTAAGAGAAACTACATATTTAATGTTGATTTTCTCCTAAAAAGCTGCAGCATCATCTACTTCCAAACTGCCTATAATGGTATAAATATTATTAATAAGACTAGAGAGCATTTAGTAATATAATGCCTTTAAATATATATGCTATTTCTCCCTATTCAGGCAACTATCTGTTAGAGGTTAGCATTGATTCTTTAATAAAATATTAGATCCACTAATCACCTCAGTATCATTCAAAATACTAACTCTCCAATTTTTATAGTTGGATCTATTAAATATGGTGACAGACTTAATGTTAAGGGTAAATTTAATTTCCTTTTGAAATTTACAGAGCTCTTTCTTTATAGAATCTATAGCAGATAAGAGTGTAAATTAACAACTAGCATTCAAAAGAGTTTACATTATTATCATCATAATATCCTGAGTTATTATGACTGGTTTATCCAGATCTCCACTGATAATATTGAACTCACTGAGACTTAAGATAGTAAATAAATATTGAAATTCAGAATGATCATAGATTTCAGATCAATTATAATCTTATTAATGATTTTCAGAATATTCACACTTACATTCTTAGGCTACAGAGTATTTACATTTAGGACATGCAACTTAGTCTTGAATTGAACATTTAAATGTAGTTGTATCAATATTAATTCCAGATCTATCAAATATAGGATGGCTGGTGCTGCAATAATATTTAAGACTATCATCTAATATACAACAATTTAGGTAAGATAAGCATTCCTGCTGAAGAACATCCTCAGTCTCATTTATATTAGTTAATTTTAATAGGTCTTTCATGTCCTTATAGAGGTCATCATCATCCTCCCAGGCAAGCATTTTTCCTCTGGATTTGACAGATTAGGGTAACATGGACCAGGGAAGTTTAACAACACAGGGATTACTCCCTGAGAGTAGTGTTTAGAGGCCACAGCTACTGCTCATTGCAGTAGTGGTATAGGGCCAGTTGAAGTTGAATGTCTGAGAAAGACACATTGAGAATGAATAACTCAATGGGGTGTTTTGAATCCAATATTATCAAATATCAAAACAAACAGGCAAAATGTGCAAAATAATGTGAATCAAATGGATTTCCTGTGCAATTCACAGCAGTACTATCCATAAAATGGTTTGTGAACCTCCCTAGATGTTGATGCAGCATTTCTCATTTAAAAAACACTATATCAGGTCATAACCTGTGGGAAGGTTGAAGACTCTCAAATTGATCTCAGAGGCAAGAATCTATCTATCCTATGTGATCATGTGCATGCTAGCTAGATTGGGAATAGGGCGGCGTACGGCCAACAAAAACATGTGGATGCCTCTTACTAATATCAATTGTGATTGGGAGAGCTTGAGATAGAAACGTTGCGTAGAATAAGGTTGATTCTATTAAGTTCTTGGGCCGCCCGTGGGTATTTATAGGGTTGTGGGGTGCTAAAAGATGATGAGGACATAACTGCAAAACATAATATGATGGTAAACACAGCGCCAAGTGAAAATGAGAAACATCGTCCATTCCTGTCCTATGGTCGTCCGTGGGATAGTCGTGGTGATCTGCGCGCTGGGGCGTATCTGAGCCGCTGGAGAGTGTGAAGACGACGGGGTTTCCATAGTGAGATGGCCACTGTTTGCTTGAAGCCCAAGTGTACTAGTTACTCCTCTTCTGTCTCGAATCCTCCTAAGTCCTCTTCCAGTTGGTTTTCAGTCTAACTATGGATGCTTTAACTAATCTTTCTCTCCTTCATTTCCCCTCCGAGGACTTCCCTGACCTACATAATCCCAAATCGCTTCTCAATATCAATATTGACCACTACTGCTATGTCGTAGCAGTAGCAGCGGTTGCCGAGGTCGCACCACTTCACCCTAGAAAAGCAGACTTGGGAAAAGCGTTCGTCTTTTGCGAGGGAATAGACCCTGAAAACAAACATAAAAACGCTGAAGAAAAAACCAGACCGCGCCACCAGGTCTAGCCAAGAGGAGCGGGCTATTTCCAACATGTCAGAACCAACCGAGCGCACCAAGAGCACATCCTCGTTGCCGGATTGTAAAACCGCGCTCAGGCGGATGAAAGGGATAACTTCAGAAAGGTAAGATAGTACTAGTCGTCCGACATCCTCGGGTAAATATCTGGCGATGACCATGGGTCGGCTTTTAATAGCATCACCTTTATAGTATTCTGTCAATATGAGGAGGTGGTTGAGATGGATCAGGATGTTTCTCAAGGTGGATGTATCATTTGCATGTTTTGCCTTCGTCAGTTCAGGGCCCCGCATATGCAGGGCGGCTGTATAGATGATGAGGGCAGCAAGATTCAGAAGGAATTCGTGTGTTTGTGTATAGTAGTCACGGTTATTCCAGACACCGTCCGTCCATTTGACGCTGGTATGCTATCGAGTACACCAGTTAAACTGGCATAGTATTGAAAAAGATCATCAGCGAGCCCACGTGATGTATCTCTAACAGTTGGTACAGTGTTCAGGTCCCCCTGGGGGGCACGGCGCGTCTTTGATCCTATAGTTGTAGCCATATTAGAGATTTGTTGAAGGGTTAAGTAAGTAGTCTTTAGAGTGAGCTCCCCCACTAACTGTGATAGGCATGCAGAGACCCATTGGGCCTACCCAAGAGTCCTTTCGGAGCTCATTTGAAGTTGCGGGTAACGGCTGCAATATGCGCAAGCGTGCGGTCTGTAGAGTACTCATGTAGGAGTGACCTTGTGGGTTCCCATGGTCTTTGCTTGGGTTCGCCGGGATGGTCCAATCAGGGTGGAAGAAGAACATTATGTGCGGCAGTATGCGTCCTCAAATTCTTCTGGTGATGGCATACAGAGGTAGTTAGTACCAATTGGGATATAGCTAGAGCAGACTCATAGAGTTGATCTATTGGAACTCGTACGTAGATATGGTACTAAATATGAGATCGCGATGGTAGTAAGGAGTATGCTGGTCAATCCAGAAAGATCCCAGGGGTATTTAAGCAATCTCTCCAAATGCGCTGTGTGTCGAAAAACCCTATGACTGGGATTACCATAGGTCAGTATACAACGCTGGAAATTCGGTCGTTGCGATGTTCATCCCCTACCAGAATTGATGATACTAGCGAATTTCTGCCTTGGTGGTAGATTGTACATACATACATCTCCATAATTCAGCATCCTGCTCTGGCAGGTCCTCAAGTAGTAACTCTGGGACTTCAGGGCTTCGAGGTTCATGTGCTTTCAGCAACCAGTTATTGGTGTAAAAATGAGGAGTCATTCAACAAGTGGAAATCATATCGTATGTGGGAAAATCTGGGGGAGCTTGAGGTGTCATCAAGAATAGGACTTGGGTAAGTATGTTCCCAATACACCCATGCGTTCAACATCTCCACGAGCAGCTCTGTTGTGAATCGAGGCATCGGGTATATTGCTGGTGATATTTGTGGCTATTTGGCAAACATGTTCTTTCCGATCGACAGTGCTCAGGCATGAGATTGAGGTAACCACTACTTGGTTATCAGCTTGTCCTATGAGATAGTACTACCTCCCTGTGAAGTCAGTGATCCCGAGGTCTATCATCCCGTAGGTTAAGAACATCTGTTGTTTTTGGCCTATTCCTTCGAACCCGACTTCGTGGTTGTAGAACACTAGATCTGACTCAGGAGGGTCCTTCGATCTTATTCCTTCTGGCTCACAGGTGGGTACTCAAACTAATACCACGCACTTCTCAAAGAAGTGATAAATTATTGTGAATAACCCTGGCATTCTGAACGTATCATCCAAGCCAGTGGCTACAGGGTCCACTACTTCCAGATCCCATCATAGATTTTAATGTGTTAAATCAGCATTAGGATCAGTGGATGTAACCTTATGGAAGAGCTCCTGGATCTCCTGCTTCAGAAGAGTCATAGTTTGCTGTGGGAGATTAGGGAATACATGATCAGTTATGTTAGATTCCACAGATGTAAAATATGCCCTCATTTCGAAAACCATCATCGAGAACATTCCAGCTGCAATCCTGAACTCTCATTCTTTTGGGTAAAGCAACATGATGAACTAAGAATATAGAATATTCCCAGATCTCACTTGTTTCACAAGGCTTCTGATCTTGATCTCAGGATGATCCAATATCTTAAGAAGCACTCTCTTAGAGCTTCTCGTTTTCAAGTTATGGTCCCAGGTAGCTGTGGCCTCATTATGATAGAAGGATATCGCCTTATCATTGATTAAGTCGGTGAAGTTTTCATAATAATTGAAGTCTGAGTGCTTTCTGAACCTAACTTCCGATCGTCCCATGAGAAGGAGACGAAAGGGGAGAAAGAGAATCATTAGTAATATATTAGCTTGCTGTTTCTTACTCTTACCCTTATCTTTCTGTTACTTATCCAGCTTGCTCCTTGCCATTCAAGAACAGGAGAGAAGAGTAGAAACAGAGATGAGCAGCTGCGACATGTGGCCATAAATAGCCCCGACATTATATCCTTTTTTACGTAGCCACTAGTGTAATAGTTATCAGTAATGTGCAATGATTTGGGACCTGGGAGAAGAAGAATGGGTGGGGGAAAAAAGAAACAAATGGAATGCTTACTTGTTCGAGGATATAAATGGCAACGCGGAAGCTCATAAGGATGAGAAATTTGACAGTGCAGTTGAGGTTTTCATCTGGGATATCCTTCATGTTGCGCAGAAACCGAAGAATCCATTTACACTTTAGACTGTCTTTGGTGATCATATCAAGGTTCCTGATGTATGGGGGCTTTTCAAGATCGTGGAACCAATCATGCATCTTAAGATAGTCTTGAGTGAGTTGAAGGTCCTTGTATTTGGCGGTCTGGTTAAATAGGCCTGGGAATATGTTGAACAGTCGATCCTTGTGTGCTTTGTGGAAGAAAAATTTAAGGGTTGGTGACTCTGGTTCCTTCGGGTTGAAGCCTTGCTGCTTTTTACGATTCCATGCGACCATATCAGCACGGTACCTAATTCGTAGAATTCGTCGTGCGTCCGCTGTGTGTTAGGGTCGTATTGTAACTCGACCATGCAAACCTCATATGATGGTATACGGTTACCAATTTCTTCCTTGTTTCCATATGCCTCTTGATGGCTTCCTCGCCTTTGCTGATTCGGCCAATATAGAGATCCGGAATGGGGCATTCGATGTCGACAGGACTGACCCTGTCATTAGCAGACATTAGATACCCTGTACCCCATTCTGACTTACCTAAACATGCAGACTCGCCCAGAGCGGAGCTGGCCACGAGGTATCACTGCTGCAGACACAAGCATATTTGGTCATCCAGGCTCACACAAGGGGGCAGGCAAGTGGCATGGTGCAAATGCCCACTATGACCACTTGCTCAATAACGGCGAAATAGATATGTGAATTTCGGGCCCAGGTGAGATAGAAGCCACCCATGACTTATGAGGGATCAGCTGGTATGAATGGAATGGTTTTTTTGTTTGCGAGTGCGATTGAATAATTCCAACTTTATCGATGCCGCTAGTAGGCAAAGTCGGCAGTATACCCTAAAGTTAATGCGTCCGTTCTTGGTTGGGTTATCTGGCATACCGTCAGCAAGGATAGCGGGATCGTCGACGGCAGAACTCATTGTCATTTTTGATATCAGGGTGAAAGGATGCAATAGATGCAAGATGTAGGGACAAATTCAAAAGAAAATGCCAAATGAAAAGCAAGAAGATAGTAGACAATATTCAAGAATCGGTTTCCAGAATGTTCATCCAACATAGGATGTCACTGAGACCTTTCTCAAAGGGGGTTCCAGTCATTAACCAGACATTAGGACCATGCACACCCTCTGGGAGTTTCTTCTTTCCCCCTTTTTAATCCAAGCTAAGAATATTATGAAATCAATGGATAGTTGTGCTATCCCATTTCTTCTCCAGGTGGGATTCATTGTGGACTAATAGTGCCCATTTCCATGTGGATATTGACTTCTTTACATTGATCACATGGTTCATCATCAATGGTGATGTCAGCACAATCCAGTTGTTGAGCTCTAGTGTGGTACTGGGTGTGATGGTTGAGAGGATGGATGAAAAAATATAGGCCCTACTTGAACTGCTGTCCTTGAACTTCTTGACCATAGCACCCTGGGAAGCTTGGGGCGTCCGCACCCACAATTTCAATGGCAATGCAGGATCAACAACTTTGATGAATTCATCAACCCATACGGATATCAGGGTTGGTGGGGCGACAATGAGAGAAGCGTACAGTATTGTAAAAGATAAATGTAGGACCATGGACGCTGCTGGTGTAAATAGTTCCCAGGACGCCCCAGGGGAGCGTCGAGAGAAAACATCGAGATAAAATTAAAATACCCCATGGCAATTTCAACCGTGTCAGAATATCGACCTGCAGGTCTGATAGCCTTACCCGATGAAGGATGATTTCATTTTCCTGGTACAACCTCTCCTGGAAGCACCTGAAGTTGGCAGGGTCCACCCCCCGGCGTCTTTTAATCCGAGCAAATTTGGGGGCTTTCCGGGTTGCGAAAATTGGCCACACATCTCGCATGTCGTTGTATATAGATGATGATCTAGTGGGGGTAACTCCCAATGGATTCGCATTCTGGCTGGTCCGCGTCGAACGTGCGCAACTTCTCGCAGAGACCTCCACTTCTGCCAGCTAGATGGAGTGGTTTAAGTGGTGTCATGGGAGGAGGAATACTCGAATCTGACAGCTTAAAAGTTGCCTCCATTTGTTGGAATGCCCCGTTATTGCATCCGCGCAGATTTGGGACAGAGAGCTGGTAGATATCATTTGGATTTCTACCAGGAAATGTGTGTGAGCCAAAGAGCTGCCCTCTGGAGATAGGTATTGACTGGGGCCTTGCTCATACAAGGTGGCGTCCGTTAGGCCATGATGGGCGGCCATGTTTCCCGCATTGCCTCCTGTTCAAAGCGGAATAACCACCGAGCTTATCTCTGAGGGTGACTTCTTCAGCAGCATTCTCACCGCCGGGGTTCTCCCATTCATCCGCAACAGCTGCAGCGTTGGCAGCCTGCTCTGCTGCAACTCTATCCTTAGCCTCCGCAACGTTGTTAGTTCCATCGTCCACTTCATACCCGTTCTCCCAGTTCTCGTCGTCCTGTGTCAAGGTGATGGTGTTGGCTATAGAACGACATCAGTAAGTAACGCATAAAACAATAAGGCTGGGAAGGTTGAATAACTCACCGGTTGTCTCCTCATTGAGAAAATTGCAATCAGGGACTTGCACGCGAATTGAAAGGTATCCGCCGCAAGCGGAGTCAGACTCCTGGCTGTGATGCAGGGAAAATAGACCCGAGCATATTACTAGTTGATTTTCATTTAACTAGTTATCGCGGCATGGAAGTTTTCCATCTCAGCAAGGCCCGAGCCACATAAATTTCTGAGTGTGGGCACCAGAAAAACATGCCAGAGGGGACTTGCTAAGCTGAACGATGGCGTGAGTGCTCCCAGTAAAATCTAGCCCTCTCCTCTCTGGCCTCTGCGAGAAATGTTTCGTTGATAGTTGATGACACAGCCCACCACCATTGTTACACCGGAATTGATGTAGGAGTCAGTTGTATTCTGACAGCAACTTATAGTCCGGGAGTAGGAACGGCGAAGGTGGCGGTGGTGTGTCTGTAAAGTATGGCACTACAAGGCCAGTGAGCAGACGATGGAAACAGCATGGAGAGGCTCATTGCTTGCTGTACATCCATAATATCTCTTGCGATGGACTCCCAGCTCTTTTCTGGCAACCAGTTAATAAGGATATTTCGAGCTGGTTGCGATTTCTCCCTCCTTCCCCTATGGCTGGCATACAGCTAGCTATCTTAGCTTTGCTTGTGCAGCTAATGTTGACTGGGGTTCCCTCACAGTCAAATATGTCTCCTCCACTTGAGATTTGTTTGAGCCTTTCCTCTCTGCGCAATCAGGCAGGTCAGAGATGGTGGACAGTCTTGACAGTCCTCTTAGCTGGAGTATGTGGGTTCTGTAGATTCCGGAGGAGGGCCACCAAAAGCTCTAGTGAATATCGGCTTTCTCCCTAGTATAATATCATCTATAACCTGGCATTAAATGTCCTCCCAGGCCCAGGAGGAAGTAGACCTCCGACGTGCCGCCAGAAGGGCCAGCTAATTGTTTATGACTCACCTTATACCCTAGATATGGCCGGGCAATAATTCCCCATGCTCTATGACAATGGTACATGTAGGAATCTATCGAACCCAGTGCCGAACCTATTTTTTTCTTTGAGAAGTCCCAACTATATGCGCATCTGATCAGGCATTACTCGAGGCTCGCCGTCGTACTAGGCCGTGTTATCATGGAAATCAGAGATAACCCTGAAAGACAACGAATCTTTCGGCAAATTATGCGTGGCTGCAAAGGACTCCTCTTTTGTGCGGGTAAAGAATAAAGTGGCATCCTTGCCTTTGTGGGTATGAGCGAATAGTTCGAGTCTTGGTGAAATAGCTAGGGTGACTTTGATGGCAACATGGCTTGAACTTGATTCGACCCTGTTTGTTTCCTTCGGGAAGTCCATCTGAAAGATTGCGTGAGATTATAAAGCGGTGGTGAGCTCTTTTTTTGGCTTCTGGATTGGGAAATCCGCTTGATGAAAGCCATGTGGCTCCTCGAAGACTTCCAAAAACTGGCCCAACGCCAACCGCCCGGTATATCCTTTTGAAACTAGATTTTCGTTCTCGAGTAGATTCGCTAGAACCTTAATGATAGTATGATCGTCCTCAAATGTCCCCTTATTGGATAGCAAAGACTCGGCTCGGGTTGGTGTGATCTTTTCCAGTCCCTATCTTATCTTTCAGGTTTGGATCTGACGTTCTTCGTGAGTTTTGGCTTTCTCGGTCAAACAGCGATGATACCAGCAGGGCAGAGGATCAGCATAGGTTTGTCAATGGAGTGTAGTATTGAGGCTAAATAAACCTACACCAGCATCTGCAGCGTCTTGCCGAGGCCGCAGGTATCTGTGAGCCCCCCGCCCTTCATAGGGGGCTGCTTGCGGGCCAGGGCGAAGGCGATTCCAGTCACTTGCCAACCCATTGGTTTGATTGACTTGGTTTCACCTACCTTGAATACTGGGTTCATCGGGTCAATCCAATGAGTTGACAGGCGTCAAGATAGGCAGGTTCCTCGAAGAAGTTTCTCGAAGCACTGATCGTCGATCTGGGTTGGTCGCGGTTGGAACTCCATCGTTCTGAATTAGGTGCAGAGGTACATCCCCAGAGAATATTCTGGTCGGAAATGATACCGATTCGTCACGAAAAGATCTTCATCTTGAAAGAGGGCAATCTGGTGGCCAGTCCAGTACCTGCAACCCCGACCCTCGGTGTTGAACCCATACCGGTGACGCCCCTGATTCAGAAACAGGCTGACAAAATCACCCGCCCTGGAGCCCGGCCGAACATCCAGTCGCACCACTTTTGTTGCTGATTTGAAGATGGGGTACCCAGTTATTTCTGTCAAAGACAAAAGTAGGTTCCCCATTTTCCACTTGAGCCAGCTGCACGCAGTCATGGTTGTAATTGTTAATATCCCACGTCACCGCCGGACTCGTTCAACCAAAGTCTGACATACTCACCGGGTTTGAGCGGGTTTGAAACTGGCTTGTATAGAGAGAGAGCTGATGTAGTAAAGTCTGCGGGGTGCGGATACGCCATATCCCGTCATACCTGTTCACTGGCTCATCTCCGGTTGTAGTAAGAAGACAGCGGGCCGATGGGTCAACGATCGTATTTACTTCTTCAGCCAATTGTAATGCGGCCCGGTGGAAGCCAGAATGACGGCTTATTTAGAACAAGATTCCAAGTAAGATGCATACCGCATCATTAACTGCCAGATACTACTGAATGCTGGGCCTCAGCTGCATCACAGAAGGATATTTGGAGTCCGATTCTGTCTGCACCCCTTTCACCCTTTATTTGGGTACGGTTTCCCGTCGAGTTCGAGCTTGCTGCAGTTCAGTAGTATCTAAACCTAGCGATTCGAAGAGATTTGATCCCGAACGGCGGGATGGAGCCACTTGTGGTGTGTCCATGCCATACTCGAAGGAGTTGATGCGGGATTTGACGCCACGGATGGTGGGCTAGAAACAACGGAGTTGGTTTAGTACATGCACCAAATGACAAGACATGCTCTTTTCTGAGATGTTTCCTAGCGAAATTAGGGAAAGGGCTTTCTCCGATATTAGGAGATGCTAGCCTACGTCTGGGTCTTCCTCCTTGTTAATCTCTATATCTTTTATAATATGATCCTATTCATATTAGTATAAATCTTTAATACTGGCCTGAACTTACGTACCCTCAGTAACCCGATACTTCCATCTCTTGTAAATTCCCTGGAACGTTGGTTTGGCTTTGCTCTTCGGCATCCTGCGTTTCTATACTCAACCCCCGTGTTAGCCAGTCTCTAGGCCGATGACGCAGGAAACATTATATTGATCCCGATATTCGGCAGTGTGGCTATGAAGACGGCGTTTGGATGGCCATTAATCTGGACATCTAAACCTCTCCGCCGCTGGCTGCATTCGAGGCCGTCTCGCTATGGCTAAGCCGGTGGGCCGGGTCACGGCTCTAAACGGAGTCCCGTCAGCCGTGATGAAGCGGATCTGAAGATCCAGCAACTATATTTCTTCCACCGCACCATTCGCTATTGCTAGTCCACCCGTTATAAGTGGCAGAGTCTAGCGGCACGATATCGGTGTCAAATATAGTCAAAGTTCCGCTGCCGGAGATCAATCCTAGCAAGGGTCATTTGTCTTCCGGATGTGTGTCCGAATGACGAATCCAGGTATGGGGTATGGAAAGTATCGAGCAAGGCTGATGGCATTTGGTTGGGAGAATATCAAGCCGAGATGTCCCAATTACCTGCCATATGAGCATCAAATTTGCTCGCCTCGTTCTGTTTCTCCATCGACATGGCGTGGAAACACCCAAGCTAGCGTTTCAGAAATTTTCGTTTTTATCTTTAGGAGACCGGGATTGAAAAGACAAATAATATGGGAGGGAATAAAAAGGAGGAGTAGGTAATGTTCAATAGCGTTGAGCCAACCAATTGGTCGCTGACGGACCGCGCGGATAGGGGGGATGAGCCGATGAATGGTGTTCTCGACGTGTTTCCTCTTCAACAGATGTAGTTTTGACGTGTCCTGCAGGTCAAAGCTCTTGTTCATCGACTGGTTAGCAATGCTATTCGCAGTCGTATCAGCGGAAACGGGTAGGGATGGGTAGTTTACATGGTGTTCTTCCCCAGCTGTCGATTCCGGGAACAGATCAGACCCCTGATCATCGCTATCAGGTATCTCGAGTGGTTCACCGAGATCTAAACCGGATTCACTATCCTGGCTATCTGCAATCTCGTACCTCACGCGCTTCGACGCGGGTTCCATTGCAGCAAAGGTGCAGTGATCGCTTCGCCACATAGGACCCATAGTTGGCAGGAGGCCTTAGCTGTAATTGCCAATGTATGGAGCCAATGCAGCCGTGGTTGCCCCAGCTTCAGATGCATGCAATATGTCGGGTCATGCGATAGCTAGGATGTGCATGGAATAGGCGCTTTAGCAGGCGGGGTGGGCGAAATAGCTTGGTTTTATAGACGGTCGAAGCATACCCTCATACTGGTTGATAACGTCTTGAGCTGACTGCTCAGGGCAGAATGACCAAACCAAGGGCATCAAACTGATGGAAAGGCCATGGCAAATCGCAGAGCAATTCGAAACCCCTGGCTGAACACGATTAGGGTGACCGTGAGATTGTAAAGCAGGCAGTGGCTCCGAACGGGAGGCGTAAAACGGAACGTAACTTCGAGGTCTTTAGGGTAGTAGGGAACTCGAAATTGCAGAGAGTGTTGCTGAGGCTGCTGTTGAACTCCCCTGCCTAGAGCCTCACTATACAGAAGGGTACGAGTATCATCAGCCTGATCAGGGGATGATCGATATACGCAGCAGTTGCTCTGATATGGCGGTCTGATTCGTGTGACCCCCGTTCTTGTGATCCAACTGTCATCCCGGACTAGGATAGACAGGCCTTTGCTGACGTTTAGCGATAATAGAAAACTCTGATGTCCCTATAGGGGCATAGCCGTCGTCGTCCCAGGCTAGAGTCGTAGGTACCCAGCCGAGTAGTGGTAGAATAGATCAAATATATATATCCGGCTGAAGGAGTAGTAAGTATAGAGCGCGGAGGATGTAAAAAGAATGGAAAATGGATCCAAATGGTTCCAAGAAGATACATACGCGAATCGGGGTTTAACCGTGACAGTGAGCAACCTCTATCCTTCACATCCCTCTGATTCCCTCATTGATTCATGGGCGAGCGTGAAGAACCTCCGGGGGTGCACCGACACCCGTGAAGCGACCCGGGGAGGTGACTGACACACATCACTCATTCCACGTCAAATCCTATCCCGGAACATCACTGTTCAAGGAGTCTGTTAGGGCTTCCGCCGGGACGTGGCTTCGATGGCTTTTTGGAGTCGTAGGGATGGGGCAGCTTTGTTTTGGGGACTGGCATTTTAGTGGAGAGTGCAAGAGGGG
Source organism: Emmonsiellopsis sp. PD_33 (assembly GCA_032988165.1). NCBI lineage: Eukaryota > Fungi > Ascomycota > Eurotiomycetes > Onygenales > Ajellomycetaceae > Emmonsiellopsis > Emmonsiellopsis sp. PD_33. The sequence goes on from JANTQF010000098.1 coordinate 58,930, forward strand.
CTGAGAGGGTCGAGTGCGATTTGGGATGCGTAGATTTAGGAGCGGTAGAAGAATTTGTATAGGTGGACACGGTAGACTAAGGATGTTCCTGAGGGTTGGAGTGAAGATGGCGGGTGGTTGACTTTGGAGAGGAGGCGGCTGACGTTGAAGGTCACAGCAATCTGATTTCCATATTATTCAAGGCCAGAAGAGGGATAGCATCAAATAGCCCGCATGGCTTAATGGTAAAGCGCATCACTAGTACGGTTTCATACTGCTATCTGCCATGATGAGATCCTCAGTTCGATTCTGAGTGTGGGCATTTGTTTTTTTATTCTTGTTTATTCTTGTTTATTTTTGTGTTTTTTTATTTTTCCTTCTCTTCATAATTTGCTGCATCTATGATATATACCGTGTTTTTAACCCGCTAGAAAGCTAGTCGATTGTAAATATAGAGACCGCTCTTATTCTCGAGGACAATTATGCGCGTCAAAGTGTAATAAAGCATTCGGGGTGACGTCATTTCTATACCCCTGCCTACCGAGAATAGACTCCTTGATTAGATAAGGATACACAGGAGAAGGAGAAGGCTTCCCCCGACAAAATAGGTGTAGATATATATTCTACAGATGTAACATCTATTGGTACAGAGCGGTGGGGAGTGAAGGGGGAAAATATAGATCCTAGCACAGACTCCAAAGGAAAAAAGTCTATCTATTAAAACAGTTGGTGGAAGAACGAAATGGGAGGGAGATTGGTCAAAATAGTCAAGGAAAAATAATTAATGTACGTAAAAGGAAATTGAAAACATAATTGGGTATCACTTCATACAAGAAAGGAATAAGGAAGTGGGATTCCTTGTCGATTTCGATGCGGTGAGACGGTTGGAACGCCGTGGTTGGGAGGGACGGGTATGTAAGAATAGCCGCGGACAGAGTCGACGCGACATCGGCGTGTCGATTCATTATTTATTCGTCGTCAATGGGCCCTCGCGGCCTTCGCCGATTTTCGGCCATTTATAAAACATCCCTCTCTTCCTCCAATGCTTTCATTCCCTTCGCTCTGAACTTGGTATTAACAACTCCTCCAAGGCCGTAGGCGGGCACGATTCTTCCAATTCTAGCAAGGACGCTTGGTGCCCAGTCTCTCTTAACACGGGCCCATCTATCCGATGCAGGTAGCCCCCCTGGGGGTTGGCGGTTATAAAGATCGAGACCTAGCAGGTGCGGTGGTGTGCTGAAAATTTGGACGGTTGCGGGAATCGAGAACTGTGCAAGGGCAAGCTTGGACGAAGGGGTAGAAGCGAGGATATCGGGTATATAGGGTGATAGTAGGGTTGGAAGGTTGAAGGAGGCGAAGATGGTCATGCTATCTCGGAAACAGAAGAGGCCAAATGATCGAAGTGGGATCTTAGGCGCCTGTGGGGAATGAGAGACGGGAGGGTGGCAGTGGATGGGCGCTTGCCCAAATTTTTGCGATCCTGACGATGTTGCGAGAGTATTTGGAGACGGAGTATTACCTTGAGCTCCGAATAGGCGAGCAAATCGCGCGTCTTTGTATACACATATAGACAGGTTGACACCGGCTGTGGCAAGAAATTTAGTTACGCCAGCTGAGACGTGGCTAAATGGGCGATCATTCATTGTCGATGTAACAGTGTCAATGACATTGGCAGTCAAGTATGTAGAGCCATAAAGGGTATATATGAGTAGGAAGGGGGTCGATATAAAGAAGCTGTGCGGCCGTTTGAGGATGGAAACGATGGACGATTTAAGACTCTGACTAATCCCAACACCCTTTGCAGCCTTTTCAATGATAGCTCTGTAGAAATAAACATTAAAATGTTAGCCGAGTAATCTATCTCAAGGTCGCTCCGCATCTAGTCCGTGACATGCAGAGGAATTGGATCGACTCACTTGTCAATGATTGTAATCAGTGGGCATATCATAATCGCCGCTCCAGCTGCACTGACCGCATCTACAGCCAGTCTCCTACCCAAGTTGTCTGTATTCCAGCTTCCGGGCGAGGCCCCCGGCGTGGAGACGACATCTTGTCTTGGTGATGACATTGTTGACGATGACACCGATTCGTGGCGCAATTGCGGCGTGGGATCTTCTCGACTCATTTTCGAGAGCGAGTGACACTGCGGAGACACAGGAGAGAACGAGGGACAAAAAACAGACAAGAGACACGAAGGAATTGTCTAGCTTAGCCCGACATCAAGCGGGTAGTTAAACAAGCCTAAGGAACAGTTGGGAAACTGCCTGGGAAACGACTGGAAGAAAACAACTAAATAATTGCCAGGGAGCATGACAGGCATTTATAAAAGAAGCCAAACAACAGAAACACAATTCCACAGCATATCTACCGCCTCTGGCGAGCTCGTCCCATCCGCTGCTTTGTATTCGAATTATTCGATGATAAGAAATTTCTGGGGCTGACTCGATGCCGATTTCGGCCCGGAGTGTATCCATGGATCCCGGTGACAGGCCGGTCACGTGGTCAAATTAAAAATAACCCCTGGATGTCTTGGCAATATCAAACACGACATCAACAACATCACAGCATTTCTCACGGACTTCCAGAGCTCTGGTGTTTGTTCGAGGCTCTGATGTTCTACCCTCAATTATCAATTCGATAATATTCCTCTAAGCCCGCTTCTAATGTGTCGTATCAACGGGCTAGAACCTGACTTCACGCGGCCAAATTCCACGGAGGAGCTATCTCGTTCCAGCTTCAAAAGACTTGCCGAAATCAAATGCGGCAATCCCAAATAAATTGTTAATTGACTTTTGAAATTTTATCTATCGCATTGCGGAGATACCCAGCAGCTTGTTGGTACTCATCAGCACAGCTATCCGATGAGTTCTGTTTCGATACGAAGGACCAATCTAGGCGCGCTCCTCATCGGCCAACACTGCCTAAGGACACCATCCAAGCTTCTTCGAAGACCAAATGTCTCCTTAATCGAAGTCAGTGGCGACTTCATTTACCTTATCGCTTTCAGAGTTCTTCATACGTATTTTCCTGAATGCGAAGGCCGGTCCGTCCTCCCTTTTCAGGAAACCGCCCAACGCCAATTTCAGCGAGGACTCCCTCATCTTTCCCTTCTACAAACCATTTATCTCGGCCCTCCGAGCCCAGGAATTCAAGAGCCGCTCGGCACCAAAAGTCATCTGGTTAATGTTCAGTTTTGTTTCACCCCACGCTACCAAGAGCTTTGCCCTGGATTTTTCTCCACTTCCCCACTTCCCCACACTTTATGCCCGAACACCCCGTTCGAGAATCCTTTTGGCCGAGGAGTTCGGGAAGAAGCTGCGTGCAGCAGCCCGAAGCAAACTCGGAAAACCTTCCAAAATCATGTTATTTCACGGTTAGATTCCAAGTTCCTTCCGTTGACCATGATCGACTGACGCATTAGCACATTGCTTCTTCGCTCCATGACTGGTTAAGGTCCCTTCCAAGCTCCACTTCACTGTGGGATCTGATGTCTAGTTCCTAGATTTCTACCAACTGCTCTCAATATGATGTGAAAAATGGGCGTAGCCTCGGACCAGTCCTTTGGCTGTTCCGAGGGCGCATATCTTCTTTCCAAGAGTAGATGGGATTGCCAGAGCCAAACATCCAAATGTGCTAAGCTCTTCCCTTGTGTAACATTCTATGCTAGCTTAGTCGCCTACTTTTGGGCAATTGAGTTTATAACCAGGAGGCCCGCCGCCATTAAACCTGCTCAGTGGCATCTCAGCTCTCCTTCTCTCTTCCCAATCCCCCGTTCGCACAACAGTCGCCTTCCATGGCCCAGCCAGAAATATCCCCAGCTCTAAAAGGGGAGGAGATGAGGATTGAAAATGTCGATGAGAAGGGTAAAGTCGATTCTTCGTCCTCGGATATTATTGGCAGTGTCGAGGCTGCCGACAGCGAGGTGGATGTCGATTCGTTCTCGGATGCCGAAACCACAAAAATCTTGAGAAAGGTTGACTATCGCCTTGTTCCACTTCTTGGGGTACTATATCTCCTTGCGTTTATTGATAGAGGAAACAGTATGTTACCAGCCAATATCCCTCGAACTCCTTCGAACAGTTGGCATCATAAGCTAGGTAAAATATATAGTGATTGAATGCTAATGTCATTCTAGTCGGAAATGCAAAAATTGCAGGCATGAATGACGACCTTAAACTTCACGGAATGCAGTACAATATCGCATTGACAGTCTTCTTCATTCCATACTCGTTGTTCGAAATCCCGAGCAACATTGTTCTCAAGATCCTGCGCCCATCGGTATGGATATCTGTGATGATGCTTGCCTGGGGAACAGTGATGACGTGAGTATATCCACCAAAATCAGTTCTAGGGCCATCGTTCATTTTGTTAATACCATTTTGTAGCTTGATGGGGATTGTCGCGGATTACCAGGGCCTTGTTGCAGCTAGGTTCTTCCTTGGAGTTACAGAGGTACAGTCAAAGCTACCCCTTTGCGGTTTGTCGATATAGCATCTATAGGCATACTCACTAGAGTATATAGTCCGGATTCTTCCCTGCTGCGACCTTCCTCCTCACGATCTGGTATCGTCGTTATGAAGTACAAACTCGCATGGCCATTTTCTACGCTGCTGCCTCCCTCTCTGGCGCATTCTCCGGGCTACTAGCATTCGGGATAGAAAAAATGCATGGGGTAGGCAATCTTGCAGGCTGGCGATGGTAAGATCTCCAAATCAGACCTCACCAAAATTCATGCATATCTAACACTATTGTACAGGATCTTCATCCTCGAAGGCCTCCTCCCAGTTGCATGCGCCTTTGGGGTGTGGTTCATTCTCCCTGACAGCCCCGAACGAGCCAGTTTCCTCACTCCCATAGAGCGCAAATTCATCACAGCAAGATTGTCGTCCGATCCCGGCACCGGAGGAGGGAAGGTTACCAACAATGATAAAATTAAGCCCCGCCATATTTTGGCGGCCTTCAAGGACTGGAAAATCTGGGCTGCCGTCGTCATGTTTTGGGGTAACTCCATTGGAGTTTACGGGTGCGTACAGTACATACATACATACATATCACACTCCCTTCCTTGATCAGCATTATACCACCCACATCTACCTCCCTCCCTAACATTCGTCCAGATTCACCGCCACCGTCCCCACCGTCATCCGCGACCTAGGCTACACGGCCGCAAACGCCCAACTAATGACCATCCCCATCTACGTCGTCGCCATGCTCCTAACCCTAACCTTCGCCTACTTCTCCGACCGCCTGCAAACGCGGACCCCCTTCATCATGGCTGGCTTCTCCATCGCCGTCGTCGGCTTCATCGCCCTCCTCGCCATCCCCCACCCGAACCTCCCAGGCCTCACCTACGGCATGCTGTTCCTAATCGCCATGGGCATGTACTCCCCCTTCACCTCCATCGTCTGCCTGACGGGCAATAACCTGGCGCCCTCGTCGAAGCGCGCGGTCGGCATGGCGCTACTAATCTCCTGCGGGAATATGGGCGGGATTGCAGGGTCGAACATTTTCTTGGCGGCCGAGGCGCCCAAGTACCGGACGGGCTTTAGTGTGTCGTTGGCGATGTGTGTGGCGGGGATTGCGATGGCGTATGTCTTGAGGGTCTCGTATGGGAGGATTAATCAGGAGCGCGATCGGATGATCGCGGAGGAAGGGGAGGAGGCGATTCGTGCGAGGTATACGGAGGAAGAGTTGTTGTTGATGGGGGATAAAAGTCCGTTTTATAGGTATACGATTTGATATCTGTTTAGACATGGCTATGGAATTGGGCGGATATCTGGCTATTATTATTATTTCAACGACGAAGGGGGGTTTTGTCTAATCTAGAGGTTACAGAAAGCGGAGAAATAGAGAAAAACTTCATATACATCCTACATTCGGGATATTCCATACCTCCAAAACTACTACACCTCCTCCCTACCCCTACCCCCTTCCCTTCCCCCGTCCCCCTCAACCAACCCCGCTAAAAGTGGCCTCTCCACCCCGTCGTCCCCTCTCTTCTTCCCCTTCACCTCCCCCACACACTTCGAAAAATGCAACAAATGGCCTCTCCGCCTCCTCACAAACGCCGCATACAGCGCCCCAGCAACATAAATCGCCCCACAGCTCATGAGCACGGGATACCTGAACTGGTCTGGGCGGGAGAAGACCATCGTGGCCGCGAACGAGGCGAGCTCGAAGGTATTTTGGAATGAGGATTCGATGGAAGAGAATGTGCCGCGGGTGGGTGGGGAGACTTCCTATCGGGGGGGTTAGTTGGGGATGTCGGGAGGGTGAGGTGGCAATACAGTTTCTTTAAAAAAAAAAAAAAAAAAAAAAAATAGGGGTAAGAGATAAAAGTAAGAAAGACCTAAACGAACCTCCTGAATAATAATCTGCGCACACAAATCAAACCCCCACAACCCAACCCGGCTCGCAACAACGCCCACAACTAACCATGAAGCCGCGAGGAACCCCCCATCATCACCATCATCATTCTTACCACCACCACCCCTCAAAAATCCCACCACACCCCCCGTCAACCAAATCATCTGCCAACTAAGAAACCACATCCCCGCCCTAACGGGTCCCATACGGCTCATAACCCCAGGCGCGATCCAGGTAGCGGAGATCTCAAAAATGACCGCGACGGTGCGGATGATTCCGACGTTTGTGGAACTGTAGTGGGCGGAGAGGAGGTAGGCGACCATGTTGCCGCCGAAGGAGAGGACGGTGAAGTAGAGGAGGGATAGGGAGATGGAGGGGAGGAAGGCCGGGTGGGTGAGGTAGAAGGTGAGGGCGGGGAGGAGGGATTGGAGGGTTGATAGGAATGGGGTGGTGGTGGTGGTTTCTGAGCTGGAGGTGCTTGTGGTGGTGGGTGTGGGTGTGGAGAGGGTTGGCGGATGGCGGAGGGTTGGGACTGTGTTGAAGACCTGGTAAGGGGTAAGTAAGTAAACATATATCTGCAGTTATTCAACCATTAGATAAAAATATGGCCGTACGTTTGCAATTGCGTAGTATTCTACGCCGACGGATAAGATGTTCATTGCTAGAGTGGTGAGGATGGCGATGTTCGTTGATATCCCGTCTAGCAGGGCGATAAATAGGGGGCCACCTAGTTTGCAGCAGAGGTCTATTCGGCGCATTTGGGAATTGAGGTCTGATATGGGAGTTAAGTTAATGCTATGTGTCCTGAATTAAATGGAAGGGGTGTGGATATATCTCACCACGAAGATTCTTCTCATTGTCCCCCGCAATAACAACAACCTGTGTATCCGTAATGCCATCAATTAGCTAGCACTCTCTCTTGGGGCAATTATATTCCCATTCCAGTACCCGCGTAGAAATAGACGGTCATAAAATGAAAAGTAACTATACCCAATCCCGCTCAACAGCGACCAGGTTCAGAATCGCAGCTAATTTCTCCACACAGGCCAACAAGGCCAGAACGGCAAAGATACCATATCTCAGTGGTGTTTTTATAGCTGTGTCATACCACAGATACCAGAAGCAGAGACATGATGCTGCCACTGCGATTCGTTGTCCAACTAGATAGCATGGTTAGCATCATACTGCTGGTTTTCAGGGGTCACGCAAGGGATGGTTATCTATCTCAACAGCGCAGATAGAAACAAAATAATAAAATAAGAATAAAAAACAACGCTCACGAAATAATACCATTATTCGCAATCCCAAAATAGAAAAAAACACACAAGACTCATGCAGAAGCAAGAAAAAACGCAAAAGTAAAGTCAAAACCTACCAATACTCCCCCTAACAACCCTCAACCTCTCCCCATCCCCCGCTCCACCCCCATCAACCAACCCCCCCACAACCCACGGCGCACACACCACCGCCGCCCCCGCCCTAACAAGCGCATACAACGACGTCGGCAACAAGGTGCCCGGAAATATCGTGGCGAGGAACAGCACGGCGCCGAACTCGAAGGTGCGCGAGTTCCAGGTTGAGAGGAGGTGGGAGAGGGAGAGGGGGAGGGTTATTGAGGTTGGGAGGTGGGGGGGTTCTTCTGGGATGGATTGTGGGGGGAGGAGGGGGGAATGTTCATGGTTATGGTTATGGGATGGGGTAGGGGTAGGGGTTGATTGGGGAGGGTGTAGGGGTGGTGGTTGTGGTTGTGGTGATACTGGTGAGGGAGAGGGCATGGTATCCTGAGGCTGTTGTTTTTCTTTTTCTTTTTCTTTTTTTGATGGGATATATATACTTAGCCAGAATATTACCGCTGCAATGCAAATGAAACAGACTCAATCGGTCAATCAATCAGCAGTTAGATGTGCGTCTGCGAGTTCTCTCGGAGAGTTAGTTATTCAAGTTTATATCAAGCAGAAAATTCCCAAGGTCCCCAAACACCGCTTACCATGTTCATGTACCGGAGCGGAAAAAGCACAGAGGTCAGGAGCCGTATTTAATCTGATTCCCGATTGGCTGGCGGTGAGGAGATCCCATTGATCAATATAGAGCAGATGTTGCGATCTGAGCGAGGAATTGCGATGGTGGAGGGATGGGAATGTGGATAGAGATGGGCCAATGATTTTGACGGGCTAACTAGGGATGGTCTGATCTGGGTTTTAGTTTTCGTTCCAAGGTTAAGTGCGAAGCTTGAACTGGGCGGTTAAAAAGATCCCTTGGTTTCTGGGGTTTATTCGTGATTCATGAGGCAACTGACGGCTTTTTCTTTTTTACGACCAGGATCATTGTTGGAGGGTTTGTTTGAAAGTGTATAAATGGTCGTCTAAAATTGAATCTGGATAAAATAAATAGTATATTTTTCCTGTGCCCCCTTCCAAAATACCCTATTTAGATATATTTTGTACCAAAAACGCCGTAGTCAGTTGTTGGGTGGTCACCAACATAGCTCAATGGGGAAATAAAAAGAGATGGCGAAATGTTATCAAGCCAGATCCGAAAATAAAAGGGAATAATAAATATGTTGGGGATATGATGGTTTATATCTCGTCGTCGAATTCATAATAAGTACAGGTTCACTTTATCTCACGATTGGGCCGCTGGTGGATTAATGGCTTGGAAGTCGTCGATGGATACGTTGACGGCACCGGCTTGGACGAGCTATTGAATAATTATCAGTAAAGGAGATACCCAAAATATTATAAACAAGCAAGGGAGGTGGTACACATACCGCTCTTCTTAAATCATCAATCAAATCATCAACATCCTCGATACCAACACATAGACGGATCAAATCCTCTGGCATCGCTCTCTCCTTCCTCGTCTTCGCGTCGATACTGGCATGGCTCATCCGACACGGCATGCTGATCAAGCTGTTCACGCATCCAAAGCTAACGCTGATAGCCCACAGCTTGGCGCTTTCCACAATCCGCTCGCTTATAGCCACGTCTCCGGTTTCAAACGAGAGCACCGCACCGGGTCCGCGGGCCATGGAGCGATGGAGATCGTATTGAGGATGCGATTTCAGGCCAGGGTATCTGACACGGAATCCATGGGCTTCGAGGAATTCGGCAATGCGCTGGGCGTTGGATTGTTGTTGTTCCATACGAACTTTGAGAGTCTTGACACCGCGGAGGAGAAGCCATGAGTCGAAGGGGGATAGACCACATCCTGAACTGTTGATGGGGAAATAGAGTTTCTCGCCGAGGGAAAGATCATTGACTGCAATAACGCCAGCCATCAAATCATGATGGCCGGAAAGGTACTTGGTTCCGCTCTCGTAGACAATGTCAGCGCCAAGGTCGAGGGGGTTAAGAAGGAGTGGGGACAGCATGGTGTTATCCACGGCCACTAGAGCGGAAGGGTTGGATTCATGTGCCAGTGTTGCGATTCGGGGGATATCGACTATCTTGATTAAAGGGTTCGTGGGGGTTTCGAGTAATACGAGTCTCGTTAGGGGGCCCAAAACTTCTGCGACTTTTTCAGGCCGGGTTGTATCGACGTGGTGGACGATTATGCCACCGTGGGTAGATAGATATTTCAGAAGACGGTTTGTGCCGCCGTAGAGATCATCTCCGGTAACGACCTCGTCGCCTGGCTTGAGCAGACGGGTAATCACATCCAAGGCGGCCATGCCAGATGAAACCACAAGCGCCCGCTGGGCTGACATGATCTTCGCCAGGTGTCGTTCTAGGTGTGTCCGCGTGGGATTTCCCGATCGTGTGTAGTCATATTCTCCGCCACCACCGCCGGACGTTTGCTTGAAGGTCGCGCTCTAAATGGCCGGCATTGATTATTAGCCGGGAAGCTGGAATAATGACAATGGTTCGGGAACATATTCTATTAAATATAGCATCAATTGGCCATCCTTACCTGGTAGATGGGCACACTGCTGGCATTGAACTGGTCATTGCCCTCTGTGTAGACCAGCTCCGTCGCCAGCGCATATCGTCTGCCCGTATGCGGGCTAGATGGCGCGGGGGAGGGGGGCAGGTTATGTCCTTCAATGTCGACTCCGGATAGTGTTTTTCTGGGAATGGTTTTTGATTTGTCTGAGAGCGAATCGCTGCTAGAAGGCGAATTCCCCGTTCCCGACATGATGGAGGGATAGGCGGAGCGGGAGGGGGAGCAGGTTGTGCCGTGATGCAGGGCGGCAAGCAACTAATGCCAGCAGAGAGATATTGCAACAGCTGGTATGCCAATTGGGATATGCAAAGGGCTGAGCGAGACGAGAAAGCGAGCAATTGACAGCGGGATGGAGCAGAATCGAGGAGTGAGGTTCGATGACTCCGGAGCTGCGAAGTCGGCAGTTTTTAGGGCGGTGAAGACCCGCAGATCACGTCATTTGCTGGTCGGCCGGCCGCTTGTTTCTCCGGCCCGTCGGCGTCAGACCTCTACTGGCACTTTTGAGAATTAATTAATCTACAGCGGATTTCAAGCATATCACTTGTCCAATCCCGAGACCAGCGGCCATATGTACATGTACAAAAGGGTTTGGATGTCATGGACATGGATGGGAGCAATTCAGTGTCTATTTTCAAGTATGCGCATTCTATCCCTAGTACGTACCCTGGTCCCCTATGAACACCAGGGCTGGATATAGGAAAGCCAGCCCTAAGAACACAGACTCTCTCCAGTACACGAATCTTGAATAAGATGCCAGACAATAACATACACCTGGTGGGAAAGCAGTTAACCAACGCATCAATGCTACAATACCATCAAACCAACCGCTTGCTGTTGCAGGATTTTCGGCAACATTGGTCGTCTACCCAGGTAGCGTCGTCCACCCTTTGCCTCTCAGGGCAACATGCTCCTCGAAAAGTTCCTGGTTCTTCACAAAGATACCGCGCAAGGTATTAGTGTCTGGGCACCTTTTCAGGTACCCTCCCACCGACCCCTGGTCTCGATAAAACTCTCCACGCTTCATAGCAATAGACTCCCTTTGGGAGTGTATCTCGCGCCTGTTTCAGCGTTGCCGCGGTTACCTTCTGGTTCTCTTTTTCTTCTTCGGCGCTTTCTTCACCTTGGATGGATGGGCGGGGCGGGTGCTAATCGCCCCAACTCTGTAGAACCATCCTCCTGAGTGGCAAGCTTCTCCATATCAGACAGAATCTTGTTGGTATACTCACCCGGCAAGTCAACGCGTTGCCTGTCCTGCTCAACTGGCGGTTGTTTAGGGCCTAAACCATAACCTGCAGAGGGGGGCCACAAACCAGCAAGAATAGTTGTCCAAAGTGTTGCTGTTGCTGACTCCAGAAGGGTTTGGTTTCAGTTGTTGTGGTCAAGATAATGGTAATTGTTGTGAACAAGGAGGCTCATCATCATGGTGGTAATGAATTAACACTCTAGAAGTGAAAAGGGGAGCAGAGAGAAGAAAGTAAGGGGTATTTGGATAGTGTGATTGTGCCTCAAAGAAGAGATGTGGATGATGCAGAAAGGAGAATTGAGAATGGGGTCTACTCTACAGAGTAGTCCTGTTTCTGAGAGATAAAGTATATGAGCAATAGCACTGTGGATGGCGAGAAGGCAAGAAGGCGAAGATGGGGTGGGTTCATTGTTTGATCATCAGCATGAACCCGATCCGCGACGCGTTCAAAAACAATTTCAAAGTTGCTGAAAAAGCCATGGAAATGTGTAGGGCTGATGGCGTTGAAAGGTCTGTGTATCTCAACGCCTTCGATGAGGCATGCGACTCCCATATCAAACATATCTAGAATGGAGAGAGCAGCATTTTTGGAATTGCCCTTAGAAATTTCAGTTAGCAGAAGGTAATACCAAGAGACTCTCTAGGATGGATGTACCAATTCCAAGCTTTGATCGGCCTTCAACAAGGCATGGGGCAGAATATGTGCTACCTCTAGCATATCAAAAGTCTGTCCAAGGAGAGGGTTCCCTTCTTCATCTTCAGCATGTCTATCTCATGTGAGGTGTATTTCAGGGTCAAAGTTGAATTGTTCTCATGATATTCGCATGACTGACTCCATTACTGTCAAAGTCAGCTGGCCAGAATCGGCCCAGATATGGTTTTGGCATCAACTCCTTGCGGATTAACGGGGTAGAAAGAAGTTATCAAGCAAGAAGTCTGAAAATTCCATGAGTCTAGAGCGCAGCTTGTCCTCCATGTCTTTGTCATCCCAGTTGATGTCCAATTCTTCATCCGAGATATCCAGCTCCACTAGCTCAAAGAAGCATGCAGAAAGGTATCCTGAGATGTGTCTAGGCGCAGGTATTCATAGGTATACTGTACAAGCAGAGGCCGCTTGTACTGGGTGTAGGATTCATCATCTGGTCGGTTGAAAAGCCCAACAATAGAGTTAAAAACATCCCGCGCATGTATGCGCTGAGCTTATGGTAACTAGGCCTGGAAGGAGAAATTGATAATGCCACCAAAGGATGATTGATGCCGGAGGAGAGGTGATGCAGCGGCCATTTCACTTTGCTGGAGGAGGCAATTGTCACATTGACTGAGTGATCAGGGCTAGATAGTCTTCACTTTTCTAAATAATAGTGACCAACGGTTTGGAGCAAGAGAAAAGGCAATCTTCACCGGGCATCAAAGCAGCTATGCAAGACAGAAGCAGGAATTCATTCTTGGGGTGTGCAGTGACATGGTGCTGGAGCCCGCCGGAGGTATAATTCGCTGCTCATCCAACATAACAATATAAAGAACTGTAAAAGGATGGAATTTGTGAAGAGCATCAAGATTGAATGATGTCCAAGCATTGAAAAGGGGCTGCTCTAAGCGGTGACGTCACAGCCCTAACTTGCAGAATAGGGGTCACTCCATGCTTTGAACGCCGCATCACAACTTTTACAAGCCACGGATATCGCGATCTTGATGGAGGTAACCAACCATATTATGATTGTTCCATATCACAGAAAACGTGGCCGCTCTTCTTCTATCTGTGAGAAGAAACCATCCCGTCCCCCGTGCGGGAATGACGGCAGATCGGCCCGACTTAATATATCCGATGGAGACTCGGCTCGTTTCGATTCAATACGGGGCTCGGTGGGACGTGTTTCCCTGCAGATAGAAGTCTTCGATGCAGCCTGACAGTCCGAACTACTACTCTGCTCCAATCAACTATGCGTTCCTGGATAGTACTGAACCCAATACCGCAGATCCGGGGTGCCGGGGAAGCAGTACTACTCATATCCGAGAAGAATCGACCCCATGTTTCAACACCCCAGACAGGCCACTTTAACCATGGGATATCTTTGTTTTAGTGCATGATGCCATTGGATTTGATAAATCCTTTATAATCCCCCTCATCCCTCTGTTGGTGCTGGATCTGTCTCGGCGTCTTCGATATCGAACGAGAAACCGACCTACGAGCATACGTTATCAACCCATCTCCGATTCAATGGCTTCTAAACTCGGCCTATCGCTGCTCGTCGCCGCCTCTCTGGCAGCTGCGCAGACTTGCCCGCTCCAATTCGAGGGCCGGATTCCAGCAGATGCAACCCCTGAATCATTTGATGCATCGACCAGTCTTTTCAACACAGACTACAACAAAGGGGCCGGTCAGTTATCGCAAAGTCGTGCTTCTACCCAGGAATCTCTATGGCTAACCAAGAGCCCAGATCTAAAATGGAGCGACATTATCGTGTTCCCTGAAACCGAGCCATCCTTGGTAAGTGCCTCGCATGTATATATATGCATAGATGCACTCCTATCCCACAGCCACATCCAAAAACAAAAGAACAACCCACAACTAACCTATCCCAGTTCGACCAAGCAACCGGCACCCTCCCCTTTGAAATCACCATCTCCGACGCCTCCATCTTCGCCCCCTCCCCCGACAACGTCCAAACCGGCTTCCGGCGCGCCGAGCTCCTCCCCATGAGCAACGACGGCGCCGACCCATCCACCTCAGGCCTCAAAACGCTCCACTTCTCCCTGCAGAAGGACATAGCGCGCCCCTTCAACCTCTCGCACGAGTACCAGCTCGTATTCGTCGAGAGCGCGGACTTCTCGACGAACCAGTTCGCGCTGAAGACGGGGACGATATTGGGCGGGGACGCCGGCGCGGAGCCGGACAGGTTGCTGTTGCAGAGCAACGTGGCGAGTCCGACGGAGCTGTTCAGCGCGCCGTTTGAGGAAGGGGTGTGGCATAATTTTGGGCTGGTGTTGGATTTTGATGAGAAGTATGTGTCTCCCCCCCCCTCTTTTTTTTTTTTTTTTTTTTTTTTTCTTTCTTTTTTTTTTTTTTTTTTAATAAAAAAATCCGTTTCCTTTTCCTCCCTCCCATACACTATATAGAAACATAGAAACAAAAAAAGAGGTTCCCAAAAAGAAGAATCAACTCAAAAACAGGAAAGAGAAATAAAATAAACATGCGGGCAAAAAATATTGTTCTCAACAAAATAGTTGAACAGGGAACAATAATGATACCATCGGGAATCAAGGGGGGTAGTGTGGTTATCATAGAATCAGAAAGAAAAGAAAAACAAGAAAAAAACAAATGCAAAGTAACCGTCCTCAAATACAGGGTAGGAACTAAACACGTAGGTCAGTAAAAGTCAATCACAAGATTAGATAAAAGTGCACTCACATTCATAACAATAAGCATAGGTATATCAAATACATCCCGCTTAACCGTCCAGCAGTAACTGCACTCGACTTTCCCATCGCGGAAGCCAAGCTGATTCATCCCCGCCTCGCCCGCAATGCCTCCCTTGCCGGCCCATTTCTGGTTGTGTTTCTGGCTCTGGTTCGGCGAGCGATGTATGGCACCATTTGAGGGGCTGTTCCCGTTGGCATCGGAACCGTTGATACCATTGGTTTGCCCGCCTGTTTCATCACTGCCGGGCTCCCCCTTAAACAACGCCGTATCCTCTTTAGTCTTGTATTTTAGCAACTTGCACGTCGTCATGACGCTGCCGCGGGAATCGCCAAAGGCCAGCTTTGCAAAGTCTTCGTAGAACTCGATGACACTTTCGTCGTCGAGCAGTTCGGCGAGGAACACAGGTTGCGTGCGGCCTGGGTTGGCATTTTCTAGGGTGGGTATTCGCGGCGTGAAGCTACCTCGCGACGAAGGGCCGGCCGATGCCGAAGAGGACCCGCCAGTGTTTACATTTAGATTCGGTTCTTTCCCCAGAAGCACTTCCTTCTTCCACCCAGTAAGGATACTAAACTCCTTTCCGACAGCTGCGATTTCGCCAGTTCGACGACAGACAATTGTCGGGGTGCCGCAGGCGTTGATGAAGTCTTCGTATTCCCAGAGCGTTCGTTGGAAGCATTTTTCCATAAACACCAGGTCGTCCTGGTTGAGGGTTTTGGTGGTGGCGATGAAGGAGGGACGGATAGAAGCGAGTGCTTTGGCGATCTGCAACGTCTTCTGCGGCGAGAAGCGACGTTGTATGAACGCGGTCAAGCTGTGGAACCCGCTCGTGTACGAGTACGGCTCCTTGACGCTGTCGTAGATTGCCGAGGGGCTGCGATACCGTCTCTTTCCTCCCACATGGAGGCCTTGGTTTTTGAGGCTGGGTGTGGAGATCCGGGGTGGTTGTTGGGTGTTTTGGGGCATGAGATTGGTGCGGGAGGAGAAATTGGCGTTGGCATCGTCGAATGGAGTCGTGCTTGCCATCTGCGGGCTCTCTGTAGAACTTGGGCTCGCGAAATTGACTGGGCCGCTCTCGATAGCAAAGGCGTGAGGGAGATCCGGCAGATTGGATACGGTGTTTTGGTTGTAGATGTTCCGCGGGTTTGTCTGGCTTTGCCCAGTTGGAGCCCAGTCGTTCAGTACGGGGTCGCCGAACAGGAAGGGAGATTGTCCGCTCGAACCGTCTCCGAAATTGGGGGATGCAAAAGTGCCAGAACCGCTCCGCCCAATCGACCCACGCTGTGTAGCAGAATCGCTTGGTGGAGTGTCTCCTGCTCCAGTAGCCATATGACCTAGCATTCCGAATTCCAATGCGCCGTAACGATTTCCAAAGTTCATAGAAGCAATATCGAAGTTGAACAGGGCTGGATGGCTTGGGTCAAAGAATGCCGCGCCAAACGGGTCCTGATTTTGCCCGGGGGCGGAGGAAGATGCGGAGGAGGTCTGGGGGAGAGACGAATTCAGGTTTTGGTTTTGGTTGTTTGTAGTGAGGTCGAAGGCGGGCGAATTGGGAGACTGGGCTTGGAAGGCGCTGGTGTTCATTGTAGCATCCTGCATCAAGGGAGGAGCCATCTGCTGCTGCGACTTCCCCTGGGAGTAGACGTTGTAGTTGTTCGCCTGGGGCTGGTAGAAATTCCCGGCGCCATCTTGATGCGGTGGCTTACTGGAATTTCCATTTCGGGACTGTGCAAGATTATTCCGCACCGCATGCGCTTGGTTATAGAGATTCCCGCGAATACCAGGCATCAAAGCTTCGTTGGGCGCGTCGTGCAGGTACTTGGCCTTCTTCCGTACACCGTCGTGACAAGCATCTTGTAACCCACGTTTGATACATCGTTGGCAAGGCCGCTCATCACCTATAAGCAACTTCGTGTTAGTTCTGCAATGCCCTATTTGGTGCGGGGCAATCAACCCGCGCATATCACAGCATCATAGGTGGGGTCAAAAAACGACATATTACGAAGACAAAACCGAGATAGAAATCAAATAGAAATAAATAGCAAGGCTAGCATACCGCAGGTCAGATGGGCTCTCTGACAAGCAAAACAAGCTCTCTTTGCCTTTTTTCTCCTTGGACGGAGGGGGTCTTTAGCGTTGGCCGCTGTCGAAGCGGGCTTTTGACCATTCTGAACGGCGCCACTTGGTTTCCCATTGGTTTGGGATTGGGGCTCGGACGAATGGTCGGGGTGGGCAGTAGTAGCGGCAGTCATGTTGCCGGAATCTTGATCTCCAGTAGTGCTAAGGGCCGGCGACGGGGACGGCGATCCATTTCTGGCGCTGACAGTCATAATATATAGATATATAAATAGCTATCTGCACTCCTTCCCACAAGGAGCAACTAGACGGGCGGGATGGGCTATGGTCGCTTGTGCCTCCGTTGATCGCTGCCCACGTTTGTGTTTCTGTTTTGCGCTCTCTGCAGGTAACCGGTGTGTGTGTACCTTTCCGCCTCTTTTTTCCTGCGGGCTTTGCTTTTTTTTTTACGGTATGTATGCGGTAGTTATATTTTCTTTTTCCTTTACTCTCGAGGAGAGAGGTTTCCTCCTTGGGCTGAGGGCTGCGACACCCACCGAACCACGAAGCCGGGACTGAGACTTGGTTAAGTGGCTGAGGTGAGACTTGGCGGGCTGAAGACAACACGCGCGGGCAGTTCGAGGTGCGGTTGCACAGCAGCTGAGGGAGGGGAAGCGGAGATAGAGAGATGCGTCCTAGCAAGCGAGGAACCGGCAAAAAGTGGGATCACGCGACCACAGCCAGGGCGTCAACGCTGTTTGGAGCAGAGCGAGCTGCAGTGCGACGTCCGATAGAGGAGCGTCAATTGGCGTGAGCGCAGCGAGAAACGGGAGGAGCAGGAGCCAGCAGCGGGTTTGAGACCAGCCTGGGGACAGGAGCTGGGCCGTAGCGAATGGGGAGGGGGTGTGGAGGGCGTGGTCAATGGCTGCTGAGAGGAGGAGAGCGCATCACAGTGACGGAACCATGGATCACTGGGGCAACGAGCAGTGCTCAGTCGATTGCGAGGGCCGGTGGACTGTGGAGGATAGGACGGGCGAGGGCGACGCGGAGAGCGGGAGGCTGCGGGGGGTTGGAGGTAATCGGCAGACGGCGGGGCAGCGAAGAGTGGCGGGCAGCTTGTTGATAGACATAGGGCAGGGCCGGGAGAGAGCGGACCACTGGGGGAGACGTGAGGAAGCGTTCGCGGGGAGCAGAGACAGACGGGGATGGGGTCGGACTGTCAGAGGGAGCGTGGCGGGGAAAACGGCGCAGCTGGGGGCATACGGGGTGAGATGCGGGGGGAGGGCTGCACAGAGCGGAGAGGGAGCGGAGAGGACGGAGAAGAGAACAGAAGACAAGGCGGGAGACGACAGCGAAGAGGGGAGAGGAGAGGAGAGGGGCAGACAGGCAGGCAGAACAGTCGCGATGAAGCTGGAGTTGGGTGGTGGAGCAGGCAAAATCCACGGCAGCCGGCGATGAGGAAAGAAAAAGAAAAAAAGACGCGCAGAGCCGCAGCCGAGACGAGACGGCCAGCTTCAGCAGCAAGAATAAATATCAAAGATCAAGAATTAGTATTTATCACACCGGTTCTACAGCAACGGGTCTCTCCTGTTAGTTCTATATATGTTCGATATGTTTATTCCACAAATATCTCAGGGTCTGTTTCACGTCTTTCATGTGGCATCACTACTAGTAGCCAGCAGTTTGCATATGATCGGGATATCGTTTAGTTTAATTATTTCTTCGAGATGTAGACGGAGGAGACAAACCCTTCGGCACTTGCATGGAACAAACAGTCAACCAACAAATTACAATGGCATGCATTGTGCAGCACAGACACCAGCAGCAATTAATACCGCGTCTCTTATACACGGCCCTCCCAACGGTGTGTTCCAGGTCGAGGAGCTATCTGGACAATCCCATCCACCTCGTCTATCCCGAGGTCCAGCAGTCCACAGCCCTCACAGCTCCCGGTCGACAACCAGGGCATCTTCCTGGGAAAGAAACACACCCCGACACACACCTCCTTTCATTAAGGGATTCATTCCCATCGGCTGCTCGGTTGCGGGGAACCCAAAGGCTCTCTCTAGCAATGCCCTGGATATCCCATCCAACCCCCACGAGCTGTCTCAAACACACCCATGAACGGCAATTCTGCAGGGCTTGATTGAACATGTCTGTGGAGGGCAATCAAAACACGGACAGGCAGTTTGTAGAGAAGCTTGGCCTGGCGTTGAGGTTCATCAGGTTGTCCTCGGACAGGCGGGAGTTCAGCCCTGTATGCCTCGGCCTTGTCCCGCTGGGCGCCACTCGAACCATCCAGCTCATCTACTAATCCTCCAACTATCCGCCGGTTAACTAACTACTAGTACCCTAGGAGTAATCTCTCTTAATCCAGGGGAGATGCTTCAGTTTCCAACACGACTGCTCCGTCACCGCGCTGGTGGTACAAGACGCATAGACAGGAAACAAGAAACAATCATCACCCACTCACATACTATGAGACGCGGGCTTGTCAATCGCCGATCCCATACCAGCCAACCAAGCTTTATTTCTCTTCTAAGTAGATTATTTTATTCAGTGCGAATAGTTTAAATATGCAGGATGGATGTGGCTATTCCCACATGCACTCCGCCACGGGCATCCATAGATTCCATACGGATAGATGCTCCCATTATGTGCCTGTCTACTCCGTAGCTATCGATAACACGTCGATCTCACCACAAAACTCCCTAGATAGCTAAAATAGGAACAATCAGGGCCCCTGAATGATATCAAGGATACAGAACTAAAGCTAACGTATCATCCCTCATTGACAGTCAGGACATAGTTACATACAGACACGCCGTGAATGATACTACTCTGTGGCGTCTCTCCCTCCCTCTCTTCCAACCACGATCCTATCCCAGTTCCCATCCATCCAACCTTTGACAGGCCGCAGAGGGATAAGCTAGGGCATGAATTCAACGCCAACACAAAGCAAACAGTACAAGCATCTCATCTCATCTCACCACCACCCCTTGGCTCCCCCCCCCAGTCACCAGGCAAAGCTGCTAGATTGGAAACCACGCTGATTGGAAGTCCCATCAATGGAACCGGGGATTGACTCCCAAGCCACTTACTTATATGCAAGCCTATTCGGCAATTGATCAGCTCGAGTGGCTGGATTTTCAGAGGATGTTAAAATACAACAATCAATCAATCAATTGCCAGGATCGATTTGCCAAGATAGCTTGCGAGTGGGTGGAATCCTTTGTCACGCTGTGAGTGTCTTTGAGCTTGGCTTTAGATATTCGAGTTGATGGAGGTGAATGGAATGGAGATTGTGGCGGGGATGTGGCTGATGCCAGGATAGGGAGGGTTGCCAAGGGCTTGGGAGGGATATTTGTTGCATGCCTCTGGATAGCTATTCTAAGCTCTCTCTGCTTGCATTTGAAACGAAACAGGGCAGTCCAGGAACTTGCTGATTCACTTATTGTTGATGATAATTTGGATATTGATGTCAATATAGTTAACTAAGTTAACTACAACTTCTCAATTGAACTCATCAATTGATCGTGGATTAAAATAAACAGCCCCTCCTATCAAGGCCATACCACCCCTAACTAACCACATTACATTCCCATCCAGAACCCAGACAGTGTATGTATGTATGCCCCAACAATCCCCCACATCCCTCCTATCCTACATACTACAAAACAGGGCGGTGAAGAACCACCACCACCAACACCAACAAAAAAACCACCAAGCCTCACTCCTGTTTCATCTGATCCATTAGGGCAATTGCTGAACAATCAACCAAGCCACCTCACAGGCGGGCCAAGCACAGGCACAGGCACACAAGCACAGACAGCCAGACGACATGATGGATGCATTGCATATACCTATGCATATGTACTGTGTATGTATGTAGTTATGTAACCCGAGGTGACATTGCATATACGGAGTTTTATGTGGTTATTACGCACTGCTACTGGCACTGTGCGTATCTAAGTTATCTAATCTATCTGGGTAGTTACATATGCATGTGGGGTCGTTGTAGCTATGTATGTGCGTAGGTGGTGGTTATATACTACTCTCTTGCTGGATTATATTATCTTAGCTTTTGATACTACTGTAGACATAACTACATAATGCTCCGTAAAGTGTGTTTAATCAGATCTGGTACGCATTTAACTATTGTATGCATGTATATAGCGCTGGGCTGACCGGCTTTTGAAACAGTTAGACTGTAGCGAGATGGGGGGGGGATGAAGTAAGTAAGCTCAAGGATGGATCGGGGATTTGATCAGAAAACATATGCGGAGTACATTACTATTATGGAAACAGTCGCATCTTCGCATCCAATATTATCGTTTTAACTATCCTACTACCTAACTTAGAGGTAGTTAATTGCATTATATGAATCCGGCACATCTAATCTGATCGCAACGCCCAGCCCCAGCCTCAGCTCCCGTCGATCGAGCGACCGACGGACGGATTGATGCATAATTAGTTATGTGGTTAGTTGTTGTTTCCCGAGGCAATCAGTCACCCCTTGAAAAGAAATATGAAACATGCCATTCCATGAATCGGTTTTGTTTCCAGAGTGCCGTCGTTCGATCGCTCGCTTGGTCGCGGGGTCGAGGCTAGTCGCAGCAACTACTAGTAAGTAAGGGACAATCTGATCTGATCTGAGCTGAGCTGATCTAGTTAAGCTCATGTACCAATAAGTAATGTGGTTACATTGTTGATTTAATTTTTCATGGATTGCAGGGGTGACTAGCCAACTAACAATCCACTCAGACATCTAAATGATTAACAGATATAGATAGTATATAGTATCCAGATGCCATCTCTAACCACCACTACACTATATACCACACAACACATCACTTCCCATCCCCTACCACATTAAGCCAGCTAACTAACTAACTGACTATCTGGCTCAGCGTTATTAAGGACCACACATCTGCCTCTACATCTACCCACATACATACATATGTACGGAGTATACTACATACATCCGCCATGCATCGGAGTAACCGTCCTACCTACTAGACATCCTTCTACATTCCATTAGTCCCCCTCCTCCTCCTCAAAGCACAGGGCGTGTCCGTTATGTAATGTGTGCATGTTGCATATTAGATGCGTGTTTATGTTTTAAATTCTCCGTGCGCCAAGGCTGGTGGGAGGGGGCGGTTACGTATGTTGCTGATTGAGAGAGGAAAAGGGGGCGGGTGAGGGATAGGTAACTATGGGTTTATGTTGATGGATGGATGGATAGAAGTGGACTTCGGTGCTGATTTTTTTTTTTTTGAGATTGTTTTTCTACCTAGGTTACTACTCATTCATAAGCTCTAATAAAGGCCTATTTTCGTCCCTGACGATCTGGACGATCTTGGAAATGGAGGTTATAATGTTAGGTAGTTAGCTGTTAATTGGCTATTACTTTATTACTACTCATTATCACTACTAATCTGTATGTAGCTACCTCACACCTCTTCCAAGGTTCAGCACATATTATTAACTTAACTCTCCAGCCCCCTTCCGCTATCTAGTTAACAACCCGCTACTCCCAGCATTGTATAGCCCGTCCTCCCTCGCTAACAATGTCACATCACACCCTCAGCCGCGGAGCTGGAAATCCCAGAAAGAAATGAAGAAAACGTGGCATAGGTTTCACATCCGTCATTCATTGCACGGAGTACGGATACGAAGGACACATGTTCCCTATATAATTAAAAGCTGAAGGGATATCGGCCTGTTGGATTAATGCCTGCCACATTACACACCTGCGATATTTTTGAGAGAGTATATACGCGCTGGTCTTCGTATTTCTGGAAAAGGGGATGCGGGCAATTCCGCCATGAGGGTTGTATTACACTACATGGCGTGAAAGTGGTATGTGTTGAGTAGTTATGTATGGGAAGATGCAAGGGGGAAATAAAATATAAAACCAGTAATTTGGGAAGTTTGTTGCACACTCTAAAAATTAGTAGATAAAAATTCCTTAAATCTCTGTTTATTATCACCATATAAAAGTTTACATACTTGTAAGGAAGTTAAAGATAGACACTGTCTATGCAATAATTTCACTGGCCGATCCGGATATATAAGACATGTTATTTTTTTAAAGACAGGGCTGAGAAACGCATATCCAAGTCAGCAAGCAAGGAAACTATTTTATAAATAAACTTGGTTACACATTCTATCCACCGTCTGTTTTAGACATAATAATTACATTAATGCTGATGTTATGTAAAGAATAACAATAATTCCGGACATATGGTTCGCGGGGTATTATTCAGGTAACGTAGATAGGCAGTTAGGGAGGTACATCCGTAGGTAGCACATATATCATCGTATATGCAATGGGCGCGCGCACGGGGGGGATGTGGATGTAACTTGCAGGAATTATATGCTGTGTGCTGACTTTTCATTCAACTTGGTTATCTACATAGCTGACATACTGTTTTGAGGTTTGCGGGATGGATAGGTAGATGCTTATAAGTATAGAGGGGTTTATTACTGGTCGGAGGCTTTTGTTATTTTTTAAAGCAGTAGGACATTTAAGCCTGATAGGGGAAGTGGATTGCCGGGCTGACACGAGGTTAATGTTACATAACTAACCGCTACGTCCATCGCGAGAGCTAGTGCGATGCGGAAGGGTGTTGATGATAGAACTAGGAAGGTAAGCTATAATATAAATTAGCCCCTTTTTGCGACCCCCTTTTTCCATTATCTAGATTGGGCCGGAGGGTTTGAATGTATGGAATTGACGAAAGACGGTTGGGAACTGGTTTGGGAGGATTTAATGTGAGGATTTCAGAAAAACCTGACTGTTTTCGCCTTTTTGCCCTTCCGAGACATGACCGAGAAGCAAATTGAAGCAAATTGAAGCAAATTTATAGATTGGAAATAGCCATAAATGAACGAAAGGTTCGGAGGATCGCGAGCGGACCAATAAAATCCCGCCCCGCCTCCCGTCTAACGGACTAGCTTGCGGGAACTAAACCTTAGCCTGCCAAGAAATTCCTCAATATCAACCTCCTCCCATCCACATCTATCAGTATTTCGCGCGGACTCGGGCAAGACCATGGAGGAGACGGTCACCAAAAAGCTTGATCAAGGGACGTGCCATCATATATCACGCCTAGTTAACCTATGCCGTCCGCGGTAAACTAGGGGTGATAAGATGCCACCACGACGAGTCTGCCCTCTCAGCGGAATACGCTTCTCGAGCCTGGTCAAGTTAGTACAGTCGAATCTGAACTTGGGAAATATAGAATTGGGAGCTGAGTTGTCATGACAGTCTTCGTCGCACAAGTTCCTTCGTCCGATTGCTCGAAGCTAGTGTTTGTCGTTTTGGCTTGCCATCGCCAAGCCATACGGCGATGGATAGGATTGATGTTTTTCCATGTCGATTAAAATTATTCGACAAACAACTATTGGTTTCGAGGCCAGATTGGAAAACAATAGTTGCGGGTTGTCATACTCTGGCCGCTTTTTCGAGGCCATTTGTCTGAGCCTGGAATGAACTTCAACGACGATATTCACTCGTGGAGGATATACCCTCATGGCGCCCTGCGAAAGGATTCCGATATAGGGAGCCTAGGGACACGGATTACACACCCTGTGAGTGGGATTGCAGCTATCCATGTACAGCGCGGACGAATAGGTCTCATTCTCGTGACATTCCCTAGAGATATCGAAGTCGTCCAAGCTGCCACGTTTTGAAAAAAGGTTCCCTCGCGCCGTCGTCTCGGCAAGGCCTGTCTAGTCCATCTGGAGCAACATGAAGTTCTCCATATGCTGACGGATATTATCGTTCGGTGCCTACGTCGATTTTATCTCTTGATTCCTGAATCGAATTCTGAGTCAATGCCAATCTTCAACCTTCAACCAAACAAGCTGGAAATAGCACATGACCTTATCTTCACGAGCTTAGATACGTCCCGTTCAGAGTATTTCTTTGCATATACTAGGCTTGAACCTTTCGCTTTATACTGTGGGAGGGGATCGCCGACTTGGAACAACCAATTTCGAACGGCATCACCTGGTGAGAGAATCTTGGCAAGCTATCTCTCAATTTTAATTTGATTTCCACAAGCAGCTATAACTGACGTCCACCGGCTCGGGAAATCGCTGTCCGTATCCTTTCCCTATCGACGTTGCGATTGGACATCGTTATCCCCCTCGGATAAGACAAACACCCATACTCGGACTGATTTGGTATTTTGGCTGAGGGAATATTCTGCTACCAATTGCTCATGTCGATTGCATGGTTTTTGGAAGAATGCCCTTTTAGTTATGGATGACGGCTCCACGTTGGTTCCTAAATGCACATTTACGGTGGAGATGGATTAGCATCTTCTATGTCTCATAAACCGTTTGTCATCGAAACGGAGGGCGCTGCTCACAATCTTGCTGTTTTTTTCGGGGTCTTGGATCCCAGGACTACATCTTTTGTTGCTGAAGCCATCTGCTCAATATTTTGATGATAGCGGCCGGCGTTACCTCACTCCCTCCGGATTCACAGATGCAGAAGAAAAGTAACCCTTCCTATCTACCTTACTGAATGAGCAGTTGCGTACCCTTTCTCATGCGCTGGAACGGACACTAAAAGCAGGTACAACAGTTAACCCACTACTTAAATTGATCTGTGTCACAGGCTTCGCTCTCCGGGCGCCAGGTCAGAATAATTTATTACCTGGACGAGGAGGCCTTGCTCCTAAGTGGATTTATCTTGAAGAGGTATGGGTAGTCCCCATAAGAGAAGCAAATACAAACCCATTACCTCTTGTTTCATAGCTAATAGCATATAGGCTACAGACCATCGACGGAAACATCATCCCATGAATACCAACGTTCCATCAACTTCGCACTCTGCTATTTCAATGTCCATTGCTGCTCACCATAGGACTATAAATCAGTGCCTATAAACAATTTGATATTTTCTGGCTGTCAAATATGACGGTGGCACACACGATTAACACCGGGACATACCAAAATCCTTCCAGGTCCTTCACGTCCAGATACCAGTGTATGTTTTACAAGGGATTGAAGTTGGCGCTTTTCGTCCCACCCACTACTTGATGACAGTTTGAAATGACTTGCAATTTCCTTGACTTATCCCCCAGTCTAGCAGCGAAAGGTCTAAACTCTACATGGTGTACTGCACCCTGCACATCGCCGAGGCAATCCAGCCACAAAGTATGCAAAGAGACAAACATATCCCATAAACTCGGCGAACTGCGAGTTGCGAACTGCAGAATTCTTGTCCAATTAACATGCTGACTTGACCATTCGATCCAATTGGACACTGCACCCTCAGTTGGGGCTAGGATTTCCCATCCTGAATATAGGCAATGATGCAGAATGTTTTCACACAAACACTGCTATTCCCTGACTTTGATAAACCTTATGGAACTGTTTAATCAACAACCAAAGACAGAAAAATAGCTTCAAATTAAGGTGGTCATGCCACTATCGGGAATCGTATTACGCCAGAAGCCATCTTCGTGTTGCTATTGGCAGCGCCCATCAACAATCCAGCCCTGCTTCGCTCCCCTCACTGGTCGAGATCTAAATCGGCTTGTCCATTTCTTCGCCTCGGTCTTTTCCTTCCTTTCTCTCTCTCTTTTTTCTTTCTCTTTTTTAATTTTTGGGTAAGGGTACTCTGTCATAGAATTGCCAAGCTTTAAACTTTGTTTCAGCTTCGACCTTCCTTCCCTCCAACCAACGACCAAGAGTTGTGGGGTGGCGCTGCGGAATGAGAATTCCTTCACAAGAAATTAAAGAGGGGTAAGTAAGAATTGGCCCATCCCAAAGATGCAGTAAGTAACATACCAATATTTTGAGAATACCAACTGACTGCGTGTTTCGGTTCAACCGCACCTACCATTGGAGGTAGAATATCTTACGTGCGTAGCAGCTGAAGATAATGTTCATTCTGGCCCTCACTTTAACCCATATGGTTGCCGGTGGCGGCTGATAAATCCCACCGATGACATCAAGTTGATTCGTCATATTTTGGATCGTATCCCCAAGCTTTCAGCTTCTGCGGAAAACTTTTCTTCAACTGCAACCAATTGTATACAAAGAATCAGATGCAATGTGGATTCCTATCAACTCAGCCCTGTAAAGGGTCTGCAAGATATATGCAGAGCGGGCGGCAGAGCAAAAGTGCAGGGCAATGAGGGGTTTCGATTGATATCTTCTTCTTACTCCATGCATGCCAACGCGGAATCGTGCATAAGTCCGTGGTCCGAGTCATCTGTCATCGTGGGGTGCAAATATTGATACCTATCCGGACACGAAGCTCTCGTCTCGATTAAAATGTCTGGTTTCCCCGACGTCATGGAACTCGGAGACTCCTCCAATTAGGGCATCGACGAAGAAACGAGTAACTTCGGCGACCTACTTACTTGTTGAACGGGTTCCGTGGCAGCAGAGAACGAAGCTAAGAAGAAGAAAAGAATAACTAGGGCGCGTGCGCAGTGTAACCCAGATTTTAACAACATGGACGAATGGTTATCCCCCGCCCAAAAAACACGGCCTTCACTAGGAGCTGCTTACTCGAAGACACGACCTAGATCTTTTGCGAGAAGATGGCATGCATGTTCTACTTTGCATTTTCATTCGAAGAGACCCCCCAGTGACCAAAGGGCGATCATAGGTTGTGCAGCATGACATCAGGGATGCCTGAATTTTGAGGCCGGTTTTGATCTTCGATTAGATCCAAGATGTGGCGTCTGTGATCGGCTGAACGAAGCTTGTTGGATGCGTTCAGGAATTGAAGCTCTACGAACCCCCAACTTCGCAATCTGCAGGCCAATTCGGATATTCATCGGAACTCTACCAGGATGGGGTAAATCAATCAGTCCATCATTGGAAACAATCCCCACCGATCGGATTTTGGGAATACATTTCGCGAAGCATGTGGTTTGAACCTGGGGATAATCCATTAAGTTATCAGGCTTGAGAAGGGCATTTTGGTCTTGGAAGGTCTAGTCCTGGAATAGGGGGTGGAGCTGCCGAGACTAACACCTTTTGTTACTGAAGGACAACCACCTTTATAATTGATTCCATTGGGTTGGGCACACTCCACTCCCTGATTGTCAACCCCGGGGGAACTCATTTTGAAGGCGAATTCTGGCATGGTCAGATCTCATATCAACAGCCACGCGGGGCTGAAGATTGGAATGATGCTTTCATCACCCCGCACCGACCTACCGGCATTCTAGGGAGCTGAACCTGACGGAATATGGTTTGTGGCGGACAGGCTAACCAATCTATTCATAGACACAAACTTTTCCCGCCCACACCCATTACATCCAAGCAGGGATTTGGAAGCCTACACCACCATCCTGTACAAAAATCTGATTTTTGGGGCTGACGTTCTCTGTTTCACCACACGCATTGAATTGGAAATGAGTCTGCATACTCATGATATCGATCAATAAGAACCCATCATGGCTGGCTGATGGTAAGCAAGGGCCCCATTATCCCCGCTTCATGTTTATGTCGGTGGGTATTGCATCTAGCAAGGCACCTGATGTATAAATTGCAGCACTTTTCCTACATCCACTTCAAGTGGCCAGAAGTCTTTCATTTTATTCAAGTCTGACATCAATTGAAGCCCATCGGTGATTTTCAAGTTACAATTCGATTTCTTAGTCCATCACAAAATGGCCCCTATTCCAGTGACCGGCGTTAAGACTGGGAATGGACCTAATGGTGAAATCCCTCTTCGCCTGGAGATCCATGACTTGGCGCGTAATGTCGACCAATGGGGGCTTTACGTTCTTGCGTTAAGGATCTTCTACGACAAACCAGCAGATGATCCAAAGTCGTATTTCCAGATCTCAGGTAAATTGTGGAAGCAGGGCCGAATCCTGATCTACAAACGCTGACATTGAGTGCAGGTGTCCATGGCATGCCATACTTGCCTTGGAACGGAGAAGAAGTCCCGAGGAACGGACCCAAACCAACCGGATACTGTACCCACAGTACTGTCCTCTTCCCCAGCTGGCATCGTCCATATGTTGCCCTCTACGAAGTTTGTTCCCTTTTTATTACCCCTTTATTGCTGAGTCCAGACTGATAATGTTATAGCAATGTATTCACGAAATCATCACTACCGAAATTGTCCCAAAAATCCCAGAATCTGACCGAGCCAGGTATGAGAAGGCTGCTGAGACCTTTAGGATCCCATATTGGGACTGGGCAACACGCCCTTCCACCTCAGAGCAGGAGATCATAAACAAATGGCTTCCTCCAACATGCCAGGAAAAGGAAGTTCCCAACTTGATCCCCGGATTCCCCCAGGTTATTGAAAACCCCCTATATCAGTATGTCTTGAAAGGGGATGGGAAGAGAGTAACATGGGGAGACTATGGAGTTGGTACCCTTCCGGGCGATAACAACGAACAGATCGAGGTATGTCTAGCATAAGCTTCTTCTCGGGCGTACACTCACTATAATTAGTACGGAAATTGCGTCGGGCTCAGCAGGTGCCCGGAACAAAAGTATTATCTCGACGAGGGTAATCCCGCGGATCCGCAGTTCAACGCAGCCGTTTACAAGGAAAAGTGGCGCGAGGGGGAGATTAACAGTCTCAAAGTTCACAAAAACTTCACCGACGAACTCGGCTGGTATAACCCTCAGACCCCTGTTAACATCCTGAAAAAGGAATATGATGCGGCGGAGAATATCTATCGCCTGTTCAATTATTCCGAGTCTTACGCCGACTTTGCCACCACTGGCGTGTTGCCCAAGACGGACGCTGATTTGAAAACCAAGCACTGGTATCAGAGCTTAGAGGCTCTTCATAACAACGTACATTTGTTTGTCGGGGGTGGTAATAACGGGCATATGACCCAAGTCCCCGTCGCTTCGTTCGATCCCTTTTTCTGGCTTCACCACGCGTGAGTTATACTGTCTCCCTTTAATAGTCCAATTCCACGTTAACCTAACGTAAAATAGAAACGTCGAACGATTCTATTCGATGTGGCAATTTATCCACGAGGATAAATGGTTTGAAGACAGGAAGGAGATACTCCGAGATGCCGTTGGAAACGCGCTCAACGGTCAAGGCGAACCTGTTAAAGAGGGCGAGGAACCTGTGTCAATTGTTGTTGGACCCAGCACTCCACTCGCACCCTTCCGCAACCCCGAGGGCAAAATATACGACTCGAACGACGTTCGTAAGAACACGTTCTTCAATTACACGTACCCAGAACTCCAAACTTGGAAATTCCCCGATAGACAGGCCCACCTCGGCGACATCTGCAAACAAATCAACGAGAAATACGGCTCACAACGAAGGGGCGCCCTCGAAAACCGCTCTTCTGCTGAAACCCTTGATGTCGTCATTAATGTGACGTACTACAAGTAGGCTTATCTCTTTTTGCAACACTCTCTCTGTCAGGCACTAATACGCCACATAGATTCCTTTTCTCGGGGATGCCATTCACGGTGAAAATGCACCTCCAACACGGCGAGGTGAAGGATCCTAAGCTCGATTATATTGGCTGCGCCTACAATTTTAGTGCTCCTTCAACTTTGGGTGGAAAGGAAGTCTGTTCCAACTGCACAGTCCTGGAAATGAACGGAGCCAAGTGTTCGGCACAGCTGGCTATCAGCCACATGTTGAAATTCTTCCCTCTTTACAAGGGGGACGAAAACATCAATATCCAGGACCCAGACCAGGTTGAAAAATTCATAAAGAAACGTCTATATGTGCAGATTCTCTCGGTAAATATTCTTTCCTCTTTTCCTTCCCCCCCCCCCGCCCCTGAATGCTAAGCTAACTCGCACCATCAGGCCTCTGGCCGGGAAATCATCCCGGACAACAAGAAGCAGACGATCACCGTGGAGGTCGCCCATAGCAAGGTCCGATACACGAACGACGACACTAAACTCACCACGTTTGGGGCGTTCGAAAATTTCCTTTCCCTCGCAGGCGACATTGCCGAACTCCTCGTCGCTGGCCCCGGTGCTCTGGTCCTAGGGGCAACTGGGATTGTGCGAGGAATACTGAATAACGACGGAGACGTAAACTTGGTCGACGGCGGGGTTAAGAAGTTGACAGAAGTCTCTGGTATCACCAACGATGGCGCAAGGAGCCTTCTAGGTGTTGCGGGAGCGGTTACTGGAGGGGTTACTGATCTTGCAACCAACATCCTTGGTGGTGGTGACCGTGGGAAGGACCGGAAGGGAGGCGGTGGACTCGGGTTTGGGTTGTTTTAAACCCGAGGTAGGTGAATGGGTGGTGGGTAGTTGTGGCTATGGTGCGGGAAGGGATTAACGTAACGGCCTTGAACCTGTTCATGAATCCATTTTCGGCGTTCCTTAACTAACTACGTCTAGAGAGATCTACATAGTTCTCTCTTCGATTCCTTCCTTAAATAAATTGTGGTCTTTCCTTGACCTTCCGGTTTTTCCATTTCACTCTAACTATTAACGTTGAGTGGATTATGCACGTTGACAATTTACGACGCAGGAGAAATTGACAAATAATTTGTATTCCTATATGAATTCGGAATTTGAAATCTACCCCTTATGTCGTAAAATGACCTAGATTGGCTTTATCTACACGATGCGAAGCTGGGTTAGTTACCCCTGATTATACCCATCCAGCTATACGTAAGGAGATAATATTTCTATATAGAGATAGTGAAAAATAGGTATATATAGATACCAGAAACGGTCAATGCCAACTTGGATCTATTTTTACATCTCCAGTCATCTGTTTGCTTCCACGCACACAAGTACGGGTATATATGACAAACATAGTCCTCCTTCGCGAGGCTAATAATCGCAATCGCCCTAATCGAAAACTTGAAACAGGAAATATGTACAGTATAGCGAGTTAACTAGCCGGTATTGGCATACCGACTTCCCTTCCTTATCCGTTTACCGTAACGGAAAAATATATACCTAAAGGATAATTAAAGGTTAGCCGAATATAATAACCAACTTATCTCCTCAAACACCAATGCGGATATTGATCACATTTCCCCACAGGAAAGGAAAATGGAGAGGTTAGGAAGGCAGCTACGGCGCGCCGCCGGCAATTGAACAATCCCATTGGCGGGCAACACAGGCGCAATTCAGATACGAGGCAAACTCCCGGGGCTGTGGGAATTGGAAATATGCAGAGGAAACAGAAGGGTCCTAGCGTCTGCAGATGCAGATGCAAGTAGCAGGACGTGTTGGTGGCAGAGGAATATGAACGAAGAACATACGAAATAAGCAGCAGGGCAAGCTCGTGAAACAGTGGGATAAGGTAGGACATGAGAAAAAAATGAGGGCTGCTGCTGTGGCGGGGTGAACCGTGCCCACGCCAGATGGGTGACGATGCGGTGAACGGCATGTATGACGAGATGGAAAAGGAAAATGGGCAATAAACAGATAGGAACCACGTGGCTGATGGTATTTTGTACTCACGGGAATGGAGCCATTACAACAGTGAGAAAGGCGAGTAACGTAGATGCCCAGTTGAAACCGAGCCGGTTATACACTGCATGACAGAGTTGTTAGTATAAGCAGCCTTGTGTAGGACGGTTACCATGGATTGGTGGTGGGTGGCGAGAGGGAGTTTCTGTGTCTCCCCATGGAAGGAAAAGGAGCAACAGAAAAAAAGAAATAACTAATCAAGGTGTATTCTGTGTAGAATGCATGAAACTGTCATCGTAAAATATCATCGACGGGTAAGACACGCCACGTGGAGAGCGGAGAATTAATCCTCCCAAGTTACCAGCAGCGGGGTTGGGTAGTACGGGAACGAAGTGGGAGGACAAGGAGTTTTAGATTTGCCTCGAAATTGGCATCAGTGTATGGGCTAAAGAGAAAATGTCAACTCACTTTGGATCCCAAATAAAGGGAAAGCCGCCCCAAAACTACACCGCAGGAAGCAGTTCGCCGCCAACGCGCTGGCAGCGTATAATGGATATGCGTCAACCAAAAACGTAAAGACACCGGAGAAGACAAGTATAGTTCTAAAACAGTGTGGGATGTGTTAGCAGGCCATAATCGAGCACAATCGAGAGCATGAATATTGTAGGGCTATGAATTTTAGTCGCATAGTTGAAGGTTCAACAAGCATCCCATTAAAAGGGGCCAAAAGAGGAACTCCAAACTCACCCAGCACCAAAGAGCACAGTCCCGATTATCGGACCAATCCAATGTACGTGTTTAAATGACGTCCAAGCGAAGATGAACAAACCAATAGTTACCAAAGGCGCACCGGCAATAGCTGGACAGAATATAGAGATTAGCAACGGGACAGATACATGGAATCAGTTTCACCGATTTGAATAGATCTCTCTGCTCACCTGGGGGCAACCTCCACTCAGGCTCAAACTCTCCGACTCGACCAACCTTCTCCTCCCGTTTGCGGGTCAATCGAGCATAATTTTTCCGCCATAGGGGGTCACTCGCTATCGCGAGCATCATACCAACAAAAAGACCCATAAAGCTCAACCCAATTTCGGAAAGACTAAAGCTGTAAAGAGTGGAAAATACCAGCCCGAAGGCCCCAAAAAACAGATAAAGAATCCCTAATAGAATGGCAGAGAAAATGCAGAGATTCAAGCACATAGGCTCGAATATCAGAAGCAACATAGGTCTGTATATCGAACGTAAGATTGTTTGCGCAATGGATCGGTCCGTGATTTCGAGGGCCGCTCTCCAGCGTTCATTCCCAGTTTCCTGCCTAAGTCTAACAGCTTTACGTCGGTGCAAACTTTTCCGGTATTAGTGATATGATTTAGCATATGGTAACGGATAACCAACTTACACAGGATGGTACGTCTCAGGGACGAATAGGAAGATGGCAACCAGGGTGGCACCAGCCCATATCAGTAGTATATAAAATGCCCATCGCCTAGTAGAAAATGTTAGACATTTAACTATAAAAGGTGAAGTAGGAATATTCCTACCATGAAGTATTGTCACATATAAATCCACCAAGGCTATAAGAACGTCGTTAGCGAATACTTGAAACGAGATAACACGAGATACTCTCAGAAAGATACTTACAGAGGACCAAGTTCTGGTCCAATGAATGGGCTTGCGGCATAGATCATCATTGGCGCCCCCAGCTCATGCCTAGCAAACATATCCCCAACAGTGCCTCCCGCCACACTCAGGAACGCGCTCCCCGCAATCCCCGAGAAGAGCCTTCCGATAAGCATGGTCTGAATGTTCTGGGCGACGGCACATGGTATAAGCCAAATTAGAAAAAAGGTAAACGAGTAAAGGTATATTATCCTCCGTCCATAAAACTAAAAGCATCGAAGGTATCAGACTGGTGGTTCCCGAAAACTAATTTGTTATTAGAAACACTAACCTCGGATAAAGGCCCCAGGACCAGTGGTCCAAGAGCTATCAACATAACTCAGAATTAGCAACTATCTAGGTAAGAACAGTGCAAACCACGGGCTTACTCACCAAGTCCCAGAATAAAAAAGGAGAGGCCCAAAGTAGCAACAATCCGTGAGCAGTCGAATTCTCTCATTATTTGGTCATATGTCATGGTGTATAGCGACGAGGCGCAGGTTCTAAACACAGATTACAAGTCAATCAGCCTCCGAATTGCAATGAATGGAAGGTAGGAGGGCTTCATGGAAGGAGCAAGGCACATACACACAGACCGAGCCTATCGCCAACACAAACACGGCAAGCCATTTTCTTCCCGCACTCATATTGCGCGGATTACCAGGATCGTCGGGCCCCTCCCATCTCACAATGTATTCCATTTCTGGTCCCGAAGGGACCTCTTCAGCCTTAACCTCCTCCTCGGGTTCCCGAAGGACGTCATTGTCAACGGCATGGTGAGAGAAACCGTCGGAAATGGAGAACGCTCGATCTGAAGACTTGGTGGTTGATTCCCTCTCCAGCGAGCTCAGTGATTGGGTATCATCGCGAGTTTTGGCGGTCCGAATTGGTTCAAACTGTGGCGTCTGGTCTCCATCCTGCTCTTGGCTTTGACCGTAGCGTGATCCTTCATGGCTCCTCTCACTGCTCTCGTCCGCCCTGTTGGACTGTTCTTCGGTTGATCCCGACATTGAAGCGACACTCGATCAGAGTCAGGTTCTATGACAAACGAACGTCGGGGGTGTTTGCGGGAAGCAAAAGGCATGTCTTTCTGGGTCGATTGAAGCTTGATATGAAGCTCGAACTCGGCAAACGCGGGATTTCTCATGGAATTTTCGGTCGACGATTGGTCATCGAAGAGCGATTCATCACTCGAAATAGTGGAGCTCGGCGCGTTTTCCGTTCGTGAGCGGGAACATTAGCCAGTTAGTCACTAGCTCTTCAGCTGGAGTCAAGCTTCATGACGCAACCAGCAAGAGACGCAGCGGGCCATTGGATGGGCTTGCAAAGTCGGTGACAATAACCCTGTCTCAAATCCCTCGACAGCAATGGCGTAGACTGGAGACTTATTAATCGTTTCCCGGAATATGGATGCTTACTCAGGGCGGAGCCAAACTATGATCTCATTGAAAATAGATAACAATCTCGCCGTGATAGTGCTTGGACGTCCACAAAGAGCTGAGCGGACAAACGTGACGATTCTACCCTGCCGAGTGCCGACTGTCCCAGCTCCCGGATGCCCGCCCCGCCATCTGTCAGTTCGGGCCGAAGCCGACGCATCTGGAGTCTCCGGGTCGGCCACGAGGGAGCCGGGACCCCGACGGGGCCGAGAGAGCACGTGCCCCAACTTTAAATCAACGAGGAGACTGTGTGTAGTGAGTGTACTGTTCTTTCTGTTGTATGATCTATTAGTAATTATAGGATCGATCAAGTCACCGCAGCCAAGTTGAATTGACAAATTCACACCTTCCAACCATGCGCCTAGAAACGCCGATTGTGAGCTTTTCTATTTATCATCACTTTTCTTATCCAGAAGGCGGTAACAGGAGATTGGTATGCGTCGTCCAACTCCCAGAGAACCTTTTCAACGAATGAGATTCCACCAAACCACAAAGCTATCCATATAAATACACGACAACTCATGATGCCAGACAATTCTTCGTCCTTGCCCTTCAAACACCCCTTCAAAAGCAAATGTCAAATAAGCCCCAGAATATTCGACTCTTTGATTGACGCCCGCTTGCCCGTGTTTGCATTCTCAACCTAGCAACGGATAGATAGTAGATATCACAGTCAGCTATCACACTTACATCCCCTCGGTATATACGCCAACAAAAATTTCAACCAACCTGATACCGCGGTTCTTGTGCGGCTTCACCGGGGCTAGTGATTATATCTCTGACGGTGCCTTTGCTCTCTGGCGTCTTCGAGTTTGGGCCTAAAGCAGGTGTCATGTTAGAGGTATCTGATTTTATATCTATAAAATATGGCCAGCGGAATTCGCGGGTTCACGTACCGCCTACCGGCTTATAACGAACCGATTGTCCGACGTTATATTGTGGCATTGTTGCTTCGTGGGGTTGGGGGCGGGCTGGGAAAAGCGAAATTTTTCAGTCGATTTTTCCAAAAAATTAGATGTCTTTTTCTTGGAGAGATCTTAACAGATAACCTCGATTTATACCTTCTAAAAAGTGAGTTAGTTATGGTGTCATAGACGTAGTAAACTACGTGGACAACTAACTCTCCTCTAAGTTCAGCTTCTGATTCATAGACCAGGTCTGAATTTTAGGAACACCCATGGATCATTCAAATCGCCAACTAATTAACCCCTTCTACCCGGATACGCCGCAAATGGCTACATCCGCCTCTACCTTCCGGGTCTGCCCGGCATTGAAAGTCGGGCAATATGATACTTCATCCAAAATTGTCAATTCACGACAGAATAATCGCATATTACCTCATTGGTCAATGGATTTTGGATTTAGAAATATGCTGGTTTCCGTCAACCTTCGCCGGCGCCTACCCAGCCTCCTTTGCTGGCAACTGATACTTCCCAGGAGAAGGAATCATACTGCTATTGCTGCCAAAAAAAAAAAAAACCAGCAGACAGCCAGATGAAATGCCATGATTTCCAGCGCGCCCAATCAGTTGATAAGTGTCACCGCTCGAATAGGGGGTAAGGGGTGGTCAAATAGACCAACAGACCAAAATGACGGTCAGACTGGAGGCCTGAGAGTCCCCAGGTTCATTAACTTGTGCAAAAAAATCACAGCTCGCCGAAATTGCCTCAATGTAAAATCTCGTGATAGTCGGTCAATAAATTATCAAATTAACGTCCTCCTCCCTTTTTTTGCCCCCTTTTTTACCCCTTTTTCGCCCCCTTCTTCAACCCCCTACAATACAACAGCGTATATCATCAAACCTCACGACAAAAATCTGCCGTGAAGAAACGCCTCCGTTAATCTAGCACACAAATTGGTTCAGAACCCAGCAACCAAACATTAAGAAAGAAAAGAAAAACCTTCCAACAACCGACTCCCCTCTCGTACAGGGACGGGAAATATAACTCACTTTCCAAAAAAACCCCTCATCTCACTCTCCCCACCAGGCTTCCTCATCGTGAAGCTCCGATCCTCCCCCGTCTCCGTCCTAGTCGGCGGGCGCCGGTGGCGACGAGAACCGCCCCGCCGCCTAACGCGTTCATGCGCAACCTCCTCCCTCCTCTCGCTCGCCAGGCCAGAAAATAACCCGGGGTGTTGCCGGCCCCAGTGGCCGTGCTGCGAGCTATCGGCGCTGGGAGAGGCGCTGAGCGCTTCTTCGAGGTTGGCGCCCGTGGTGCCGCGGGTTGAGGCGGAGAGGACGGAGGCTGTTGTTGATGTTGACTCGGTGGAGTCTGTGGAGGAGGCGGAGGAGGTGGAGGAGAGGCGCATGCGGTGGGAGGCCATCTTGTTTTGTTTGTGGGGTGCTTGGGTAGGATGGATAGGTAGGGCGCTGTGTGGCGAGTTGGTGGTTTGTGTTAGCTTTTATTGATATAGATACCGAGGTGGATGAATTTATATAGATATAGATAAAGAAACGAAGGATAAAGTATACCTTCAGCCCATCAATATATAACCTTGGAAATCACCACTTCGATGATGAAGATTGTTCAACGGAATAAAATGCAATTTCCTACCACGTAGAAGATTAAAGGAAGTTAAAGGTCTGCGCTCATATTTATACCTCCCCAAAACCCCCGGTCCTTGCAACTCCCCTCCTCCATGACATGTAGTGAAAATAAACTCCATCTGACATCACTCTTACACCAGCAAGTCGAAACTCTTTTCCACTTCGTCCAATAGGGTTGGCCCTTCGCCACCAAGTCTAAACCTTGTCAAAGTTGGCCAATCCAAGTCCTTACTGCAGAACCTCTCCTAATTAACATAGAACTAAAACGATAAACTTCCATCGATCATGATGGATTGGGATTGAGTAGTGAGGGGGGTGGTTTAGCGTAAAAGCTTCCATTTACCTTTCCGCGAGGGGGGGGCTAGAATATGTTGCTTAAATACTTCTGAGTTTTGAAAGGGATAGGTTCGTTGGCATCGATCCATTCTATCTACTCTATTTTATAGAGTAAAACCGTAAAAAATGAAAGAATACTAGTAACTAGTATGGATGTTTCCCCCTTCTTGTTCATAATACCTACTGAACATATTATTACATTGTATATACATACTTTATATACAGACACCTAGTTCCCCTCCCTGCCATCCAGGCCTTCCTTGTTATTAACTACTAGTAACCAAAAGAAATCTTGCAAGGCATACAGAGTATGATTCCACTATTTAGGAAGTTATCAGGAACGAACTCTAAGCTGATGACATAGAGAAGAAGGTAGGAGGGAATGTTAGAGTCTGATTGAACAAAAACAAAAGTATGTTATGAAATATCGAACTAGGCCAGTGGTCCCAAAATCATGTATGTATGTACGGCCTAACGGCTGAGATATATCCTGATTGGTTTAACAATCCCTAGGTATGTATGTATGTGCAGTGGGGGAATACTATGAGGGAAGATATAACATCTATGTATGTATGGTATGTTACAAATTGGGTTCAATCTCCTTGACGACGATTTCTTTCTTTTTTCAAAGCGTTGCGAAATATACAGATATAACCTCCCTCTCTCTCTCTCTCTATACTATATATTTGATCATTAGCTATGATACATGTCCAGAGTAAAAGCGCCAACTACTAGCAAACCGGAGAACGCCACAACCTAGTAAAAGTAAGGGGGAAACGACCAACCGCCCTCAGAAAGCCGCTTAGATCCATACACGCTTGCTTGCTTGGTTAACTATCCCTATCCCTAATAATCAAACCCACTCACTCTTACAAACACTAGAACAGCTGACCCACTAATATATAGCTTAAATACATTACACACGCACCCAAACCCAGTCTTACCCCATCCCAGATCTAGCCACCCCCTTACCTACTTCCCCCGCCTCGACGCGGCTCGCGCCGGAATCATAATCTGATTAACCGTCATATCATACGGGACAGAAAGTTCCTTCCTTGGCGAGCTAGTGTCCAGCTCAATGACGACGTCACGCCTCAGCTGGCCGTTTTGTCTGGGATGGGGATTGGAATTGGAATCGGAATGGAAAAGGGAGGGCCTGTTGTTATTATTATCATTATTATTACCGATGTCGTCTTCCTGGCCGTTGTTTGTTGTGGTGGTGGTAGTAGTAGTGGGCTCGTTGTTTCTGATATTTGTAGATTTGCTGGTGCTCCTGATCACGCCGCCGTTGGTGGTGGTGGTAGTGTTTATGCTCCTGACGCTGTAGTTGCTTGCGCTGCTGGGTTTTCGTCTCAGGCTGCTTTTAAGGCGAGGGGCGGCGGTGGTGGTGTCTTTGTTGATGGTGCCTTTGGGGCCTTCTTCGTCGTTACCCCTGGCGGTGGTATTGTCGCCGTTACTTGTGCTATTTTTCCTGCTGGTGTTATATTTCCCGTTGTCCGTGTAAACTATGCCGCTACTGCTTCTGTTCTTAAGGATAGAATTATTTCCGTTTCTCCTGGTAGTCTCGGTGGTGATGGTGGTAGTGACGGTAGGGGGTTCGAGTTTCCTGGCTTCGCCATCCGTCCAGGGATTACTTTTGATACTCGAGATGCTTCCGCCGGTGCCGACTCGCTGTCTGCCATCGGAAGTAGTACTGTTTTTAAAACCAGCATCGCGTCTTGCGGTGATGTTTTCATTCGGGGTTGCATTGCTTGCCCTGTCGTCGCGAAGGGTGGTATTGCTATTCTTGTTCTTGAGAATGCCATTAGTAGTATTGATCTCTTTCCTTTTAATCTTTCGATCAGTGATAGTTCTCGTGCTCCCCTTGCTCCTATGGCCTCTGGTATCATCGTCATAATCACCCTTGTAGTCAACGCTTTTGTCTATTCTGCCGTTGGCGCCGCTCATACTCCTCCTGCTATCGCCGTCGACTCTGGATCCGCTCACCATTTCCCTTCCCCTTTCCATCTCCCTTCGTCTCCTCCTTTGCCTCTCAATATCTCTTTCAAGTCCCCGAGCCCGTTCCCTCCTCTTCTCCCTTTCTCTCTCCCTCTCCCTTTCGATCCCTCTCATCCTCTGTCTCCTCTCCTGGCCCCTCTCCTTATCACGTCGCATCTCATTCTGGATATCGCTGTCGCTGTATGCATTGCTCAAATCCGGACTTTGGAACCTGACTTTATTAACACTGGTATTGCTACCCTCGATCTTCTTTTCGGTGTTCATGTTTCGTTTTGCTCCGCTTCTGCTCCTACTCCTACTCCGGCTATTACTCCGACTAGTATGACCAGTTCGACTCTTTCCGCGATGGCCCCTGGCTTCCCTCTTTCTCTTCTGCGCAGTGGCACTGCCATTCTCACCACTACTACTCTCCTCATTGTCACTTTCATTGGCGCTTTCGCTATCACTTAGACTTTTGTTTTTGCTTGCACTCTGGCTATGCTTATCCTTCATAGTGCTTTTGCGAAGACGGATGGTGAAAGTTGCGCGGCAAGTGTGAAAAAACAGAGATAGATGCAAGAGCCTAGAATGATTAAAAAAATAATGTTAGCTTAAATCCATACCTACTCACGCCTTGTTTTTTCCCTTCCGTTGAACTAGCAACCAGTTCAATACCGCATAAGACATACCAAGTAGCGCCAGCAAACCCCAACCCAGCCAACTCCATAGATCCCATCCGATACAGCTCCGGAAAACATTCGCGCGCAAACAAGTTCTCTTCAGTACACGTAAACGAATTTCCAGATGATCTAACAGTAGGTCTCCAGAGCCGAAAGGCCCCGCCCCATATCACCAAGGCCATGGCGGGGATTAAAAAGGCCCAGACAAGGAAGTCGGCTGTTAACTTGAAGGTGGGATGCGCCAGTTTTCCGCGAGTCAGCGTGTAGATAGAGCTGATGGTGTTGAAGAGGACAGATAGGAGGAGCTGGATAAAATAGAACATGTCAGTGTCGGGGCTTGCTTTCACTTAATTATGTGGATTTCGAGTAGTAGTTATCGAATCATACCGGGGCAATCGGCAATCCATCCTGCCACGCCCCCGGCGCGAGCGTATTCATATGCACGAAATTCCGCTTCCACGGCTCAATGACGGCCGCAAATAGTGACAGCGCAATCAAGGAGAAATGCGACGTGACCAGACGCACGATTAGCTCCACCGACCAGCGAGGATCCAGCTCTTGCAGACGATGGCGAGCCGCTGGGCTTATAAGCATCATTGCTTGTCGCCCAGAGTCTCTTGTGTGGGTGTGGTGGTCCCCTCCCTCTCCGAACCAGACCCGTCCGTCTTTATAGCGACGAGGAAACAGAGTGTTCCCGATTGGTCCTCTGCATCTCGAAGCGGCCAGCGCTTGGATTCGGGGGTAGTAGGATTGGGTGGGGAAAGACAGGGCGGGAGGGAGGGCATAAAAGTAACAAGACGGATGTTGGAGCTAGATAGTCTAGTTGCGGGCAGCAAAGACGGAAGAAGACGGTGATGGCTGCCCGGGCTAGAAAATGGATGAAGAAGCAAAGAGAGATATGCAGAGAGAGGAGGTATCGTTCCCCTCCTTTCCATGGGCCCGTCCAAACCCAATCCATCCCGGTGTCCACCCGAGCCGATCTCAAAAAGGAGAAGGAGAAGGAAAAGGAAAAGGTCGGGCTGCCGGAAATACAGCAACCTGCTCCCCGGAATCTTCGCCTGTAGTGGGTGTAAAGACCAAGCTCCCCTTGATCATCGCGAGAAGCTGTCATAGCTGGAACTCCGAGGCGTCCAGTAAAACACCCTAGGCACAGGATCGCATTGAAAAAAAAAAAGTACCAGTACGGGCCCGCAGTCTCGAGAAAGGCTACACATAACATGTTCAACCCGGAGACCAAGCAGGTCAGACATGCAGGTTTATGCATGGTCCAAATCGACATGGGCCACGATGCAGGAGGGATCAGGGATGCTGAGGGAGCTAGGGGGTAGGCGAGTTCGGCTGCAACATGGCTGGGACAATCCTGAAACAACGTTCGGCGGAAGAAACCCCAACGGCGAGACCGGAGGAACACAGCGCATAAAGATCCGAGTCGGCGAGGCGGAGGTCAAAAGGGGGACAGAAGTAACGACGCGGAGAAAGCAAGGCCGGATTAAGAAGAGGTTTTTGGCTGAACTAGACTAACGACTACAACTAAATAATAATAATAATGGAGAGGAAGCGCGCTGGAGTATCTCGCGCCGGCAAGAACAGGTTCTCACTTCTACCCCGGCGCTGGGAGAAACCGCTCGTTCCAGAGGAAGAATCCCAGCCGATATATAACATCCAAATAAAGCGCCTTTTCCGAGTCCAACGCGAAATGTACCACAAAAGCTGCACCCTGGAAAACTAACCCCAGCTATCCGCATTGAAAAGAACAAGACAAAAAATCATACACGACAAAAACTGTACAGCAGCTGACAGGGTTCAGCGCGTCGGCTTCCAAGATCAGTCCAATAGCCATTGCTTCCCAAGTAGCAATTGCCACAAACAAAAATTGCCGTCAATGGCTAGATAGCGGAAATCAAAAGCCATGTTGATCAGGCCAACCCTACCCAAAAGCAAAGTCTGAAGCAAGGAGAGTATACAGGAGTCTCAAAGAAGCCAAAACAGACGGCCAAAAAAACACACAACTCCAAAAACAAGATACCCGCCCAAAAAACCAACTGGACAAATGCAAAAAGCGACGAAATCACGCAGCAATCTCGGGTCCTTGTGTAGCGATTTCGCCGCCGGCTTCGGTTTCCGCCCAGGATCCCCAGAGACCTTGCTTGGCGCGGATCTTTAGGCGGCCACCGATGGTGTTGCTGCTCTGGTCAACCTTGACGGCATCTTTCGTTGCCAGCACGAGGACCTCGAAGAACATCTTGGTTGCGTCGCTCTTGCTCGTGGTTTGTTCGGGCAGTAGATCCTGGAAGATCACGGCGGCCTTTTTGGACTGAGTCGCACCCTCGGACGGTTCACCACCAAACCGATCTCGAAGGATGTGGACGGCATGCTGGGTTCCTACAGAGATGGGGCCACTCTCTGCTGGGTGGACAGCGCTGCTGGAGTCATCAAATCCGTCCATATGAAGACCGCCTTCGTCATCGGACATGTCGTGATGGCGCTCATGGTCCTCTTCCTCGCCAGCAAGTTGAATTTCGGACTGCTGGTTCAAGGTAGAGTCACCACCAAGCCCGACACCTTCATCTTGATGTAGGAATTCCTCCTCTTCACCGATCTCAAGACCAGGTACCTTGTCGGCTTCATCAACGTCCATGTCGGCAATTGCGCTGTCACGCTTCCGTTTAAGCTCGCCAGATCTTCTCACAGCATCGATTGAGAGCATGTCGCGGAGTTCTGGCGCCCAGCTCTGATTGCTGCCCATGACACTTGAAACAAAATCTCCGTTCTTTTGCATGTTCATCAGGGTCAGGAGGAGAGGGTCACGCGGCAAAATAGATGCAGGTTTCAAGATACTGTCATGGTCGGCTTGTTGCTCTTTAATCTGGTGAGTGGAGAGCATGGTCTCAGCATCTGGCTGGATAATCTTTCTCCGTTTGGCTCTTTGCGTTTGGCGGACAGTTTCGTGCATAAAAGTATCATCCATCTCTCGAACAACACTGGACCGTGCAGATGATAGAGGGGATTGTGAGTCTCTGAGGAATTCGCTGGGCTCTTCCACGGGAACGATAGTGGTGTCTTCATCGATTGGGACGCCTAGCTCTTCCTCAACACCGCCCATTTGCACATCATCGTCCTGCTGCAAGAAGCCGTCCACATTGTCGTGGAAATCTCCGGCAATGCTGCTCTTAGGGAATTGAATGCCGGCGTCTCCATGATCCAGGTCGATTGAGTCGTCGAACGTCCTATGGTCGTCACTGAAAAGATCCTCGCCAACAGGTCGAGGAGCGGGCGCGTCTCGCCCAACCTCAATGCTCATGTCGTGGCCAAGGGGCATATCGTCTTCACCTAGATCGAGAACAAGTCCTGTGTCGTCTTCGAGGTGTGGTCTTTCCACGGGGGTGGCAAATCTTTGGGTGGCATTGGTGTCTGGAAGAAGCTGGCTGGACCAACCCAGAGACGAGGCTGGCCGCTTGCCTTCCGCTTCTAATTGCAAGGGCTGTGAGAACAGAACAGAGGTATCCAAGTTCATGAACAGGTCAGACTCTGTGAGCACGTCTGGTAGAGTAATTCCACCGGCAGGGAGGGTGACAGAGCTTGGGAGATCATTGTTGTTTGTCAATCGAAACGCCTGTCACGGTCATTAGGAAAGCAAGTCCGGTTCTCAGAATGGCGAAAGGAATACGAACCATTTTAATTTTCATCAAAGCTTCATTGCAATCATCAAGGAGATATCTAGTTTTGCGACTGTAGATGCGAACAACACCCAGAAGCAGCTGGCCGCTCAATCGCAGGGCCATTGGTGCTTGGCCTTGATCAACAATTGCGCTGACACTGCTTTCGATATCCGACTGCAGAATGTGGGATTTGGAC
This sequence comes from Emmonsiellopsis sp. PD_33, assembly GCA_032988165.1. Classification (NCBI taxonomy): domain Eukaryota; kingdom Fungi; phylum Ascomycota; class Eurotiomycetes; order Onygenales; family Ajellomycetaceae; genus Emmonsiellopsis; species Emmonsiellopsis sp. PD_33. Next base: position 103,793 of record JANTQF010000098.1, read on the forward strand.
AGTTTGCGCTCGAGGTTAGCGGAGAGCCAGACTCGAGCCAGCGGCCCGGTCTTCGACAACAGCGTCTCCGAGTAAAACATGGTGAAAAATGTATTAAGATAGGTGTACAGTAGGATAGACTATGCAGCGGGAAGGGAGTTCAACAATGGTTGCGACCAGGACGTCGACTCGCAGTCATCGACGCGCCGGTGCAAGGTTCGTGGTCAACAAATTGCGAACTCGCGTAATGGGAATGGCCGGGGCACCAGGGTCCAAGAGGGGGTCGAAGGCGGCCACGACAGCAGAGGCAGCGGAGTGTGGACAGCAGGAGTGCCAGAGAGCAGAATACCGCGATGACCGCGGGCGGGAGATGGGGCTGGCGACGGCGAGCAGGGAGCAGAGGGGAGAGGGGTTGAAGTTGAAGTTGAAGTTGATGATGGATGTTGTGAGGCGCGTTGTTGCCAAAACGAGAAAGCCGGTGGCTGGCAGGTCACGTGGAGTGGGTGCACGTGACTGCTGCCTTGGCGCGTTCGATCAACTCTCCAGGGTGAATTTGGATGCAGGGACAACGACATTATTATTGTTGTTGTTGGATTACCCGGCAGATATATTATACATCCCATATACAGGAAAGGTATCCATCCCATAATAATAGCAATATTAAGTCCCTGTTGTCTGTTCATCTCTATCTTACTATCATCCTCATAGATCAGGAATGCTAGCTTCGGCACCCCAGCCCTAGGCCCAGAGCGGACTAGCGCCGTCTGCGTCCAGCCTGTCCCTTGAGCCTCATCCATCCAGCCATGTATCCTGATATTTTATTTCTGACAGCGGCAGACCGCAACCTCCCACCCTCGCATTCTTTTGCTTCTGCAGCTTGCATTGGCTCCCTATTGTGTATGCCGGCATTGACCCCCGATCCACACGCCCACTCCCCTCGCCAACCTTCTTTGTTCCCTCGCTGCGGCCAGCTATTACTTATCCCAGCAACCTCCTCGCCGTGTCCGACCCAATCCCCAATCCCCCGTCCCGCCCTCTAATATATGCCTCCGTCGAGACCCTCGTAACCCCGGCTTTGGCCAGCCCCGTATCCATCTCGGGATGCAAGACCCGCGGGCCGATCCCTCCACGTCCTGAGATATGTCAGGCCTTCCCGCCCCGTCGCTCCCTCTCTACAATGCCGCCGACTCCGGTCGATCCTCTCCTCCTCCCCGTCGCATGAGCACCACCGTGTCCTCCACCACCACATCGACATACTCCAAACTCACGCCGCAAGAGGTCGCCGATCGACTAGCAACACATTTGGTACATGGCCTCTCTCCAGCCGATGCGGATGCGCGCCTGCTGCGGGACGGCCCCAATGAATTACCTCATGATGACCCCGAGCCTCTCTGGCTACGATTTCTAAAGCAGTTCAAGGAGCCGCTGATATTGCTCCTTTTGGCGTCTGCGGGGATATCGTTTTTTATGGGCAATTACGACGATGCAGTTAGTATTACGCTTGCCGTTACCATTGTCGTGAGTGTCGGTTTCGTTCAGGAATACAGGTCGGAGAAGTCGCTGGAGGCTCTGAGTAAACTGGTACCGCATTATGCCCACCTGATTCGCAATGTGCCCTCCTCAGGCTCTACGGGTTTTACAACGCCGCGAACTGCAAGTAGCGTGGATGATGTGGAGTTGCAGGTGTTAACAAACGGGCCCCATCCAGAGTCATCAGCCGCGAAAGCGTCTACGACAGTGCAAGCAGGCCAATTGGTACCCGGAGATCTGGTCCTGTTTTCGACTGGCGATCGGATACCTGCAGATATTCGAATCACGAGCTCGACAGACCTTTCCATTGACGAGTCGAACCTAACAGGCGAAAATGAACCGGTTACGAAATTCTCAGAGTCGCTGGGAAATTCAAAAAACGGCCTTCAACCACCAAAGGAAAATGCATCTACATATGTACCCACGCCGCCCCGGTCCCCTTTCTACGACTCCCCCGCTGCTGGAACGGTTGGGACCGACCTTCGACTAAATGAGCAACACAACATTGCTTTCATGGGGACACTGGTGCGATCTGGCTATGGTCAAGGAATCGTGATTGCTACCGGCCCTAACACGGAATTCGGTAGCATTTCCGCCTCTTTACAGGAAATTGAGAGCCCCCGAACACCGCTTCAATTGTCTATGGACCGGCTAGGACAGGAGCTAAGCTACATGTCATTTGCCGTCATTGGATTGATTGTTCTCGTTGGGCTTTTACAGGGTAGAAACCTCCTGGATATGTTCACCATCGGAGTCTCCTTGGCTGTCGCCGCCATTCCCGAGGGGCTCCCGATTATTGTCACCGTCACCCTCGCGCTAGGGGTGCTTCGGATGGCCAATAGAGGTGCAATCGTCCGACGTCTACCCAGCGTAGAAACGTTAGGTTCAGTCAATGTCGTCTGCAGCGACAAAACTGGCACGTTAACGCTCAATCACATGACAGTCACTAAGATGTGGCATTTCGACGCTGATTCCCCCTTCGATATCAAAAGGGACAGCGGCTTAATAAGCCCAAGCGCCGCTGCGCGAACCATCATCCGCGTCGGCAACATTGCGAATAATGCGCGTTTGTCCCGCGCGCACGCCAACTCCCCAGCCACAGCAGCCTCCGCGGCTATACTATCGTCGACCGTTGATCAGTCGTCCGGGGCAGTTAAAAGCCGATGGGTAGGCCAACCAACCGACGTCGCCATTTTAGATTTATTGGATACATTCGGCGAAGACGATGTGCGGGATCGAATCAGCGCACGCATTGCGGAGACGCCATTCAGCTCTGAGCGAAAATGGATGGGCGTGGTCATTGGTAGCGGTACCCCGATAGATAATAGTTTTGGACAAAGCGGTTCTGAAGCTGCATACATTAAAGGATCCATAGAGGAAGTTCTCAAGCGATGTGATACATATTTAACAAAAGATGGCCGAGAAGTGATTTTAGACGAGACTAGACGGCAGGCGGCGAAACAGGCGGCAGAGTCGATGGCTGAGGAAGGGCTACGGGTTCTTGGTTTCGCAAGTGGACCGGTCAAGGATGTTCCAAGGGGCGCTCGTCCACTGGGCAGCCGGAGCTCGACGCCTCATCTGGCGGAAAAAGCCGCACACAGTCGGTTTGGCCAGACGAAAAATGACGAACTCTATACAGGGCTTGTGTTTTCGGGTCTTGTGGGTATGAACGATCCGCCTCGAAAGGATGTCCATAAATCCATCCGCAGACTCATGGCCGGAGGAGTCAAGGTCATCATGATCACAGGAGATGCAGAGACGACAGCGGTCGCCATCGCGAAGAAGCTCGGAATGCCCATCAATAGATCCCCGGCAGCCAGAGAGGTACTCAGGGGCGAAGACATTGAGCACATGAGCACCGCAGAACTCGCCCAGACGATCTCAGGCACCTCCATCTTCGCCCGGACGAGTCCCGATCACAAGATGAAAATTGTGCGGGCTCTCCAATCCCGTGGTGACGTGGTCGCAATGACTGGTGATGGCGTCAATGATGCTCCCGCTTTGAAAAAGGCAGACATTGGAATATCAATGGGCCGATTAGGAACCGACGTCGCCAAGGAAGCGGCGGATATGATTCTAACCGATGACGATTTCTCCACGATTCTCCGCGCCATCGAGCAGGGCAAGGGCATCTTCTACAACATCCAGAACTTCATCACCTTCCAGCTCAGCACCAGCGTTGCGGCATTGAGTCTCGTGCTCTTAAGCACAACACTAGGCTTCAAAAACCCCCTCAACGCCATGCAGATATTATGGATTAGTACGTCCCCTCGTCTCCCCCGTTAACTAAAAAAAAAACTCAACTAACAAAGCCCGCAGACATCCTAATGGACGGCCCCCCCGCCCAATCCCTAGGCGTCGAACCCGTCGACCCGAGCATAATGTCCCGCCCGCCACGCCCCAAGCACGCGCGCGTGCTCACAAAGCCCCTCCTCCGCCGCGTCCTAACCTCCTCCTTATTAATCATGCTCGGCACACTAGCAATCTACATCCACGAAATGTCCGACCACACGGACGAAGTATCCGGCGCCGTGTCCCGCGTCGTCACCCGCCGCGACACCACCATGACATTCACCTGCTTCGTGCTATTCGACATGTTCAACGCGCTGACGTGCCGGTCGGAGGCCAAGTCGATACTTCGCGGAGAGCTGAAGTTGTTTGGGAACCGGATGTTTAACTATGCAGTTTTGGGCAGTCTGGTGGGCCAGGCGTGTGTTATCTATTTGCCCGTGCTGCAGGGGGTGTTTCAGACGGAGGCGGTCGGGTTGTGGGATTTGTGTGTGCTGGTGGCGATTTCGAGTTCGGTGTTTTGGGTGGATGAGGGGAGGAAGTTTTTGGCATGGCGGCGGAGGAATGGGGTTGTGGTTGGGGCTGGGGGTGTTGGGGGCGGGGGGATTCTGGGGAGGGCGAGTGGGTATAGTGTTAATGTGTGATGTGGCTTTCCTTTTTGTTTTGGACTATGTTTTATATGTGCATGGGGGGTGGGTGGGGGGTGTTGCGATGTATAACAGGATGAGGTTGACAATGACGGACGACCTTGATTGATGTTTTGCCCCATTTTTATTTTCTCCCCATCTCCTTTCTTGCTATGCTATACTACTGTTCAATACTCTGTTATAAAATCATAGCCTGCCTGGTTTGTCTATTTTCTTTCTGAAAGACTTGCTTTGTATATAGTTCCCAAACATCAGAATCACTGTCATCTCCCCCACTGTCTAAACCTACCAGCAGAGTCCCCCTTCCCCTTAATCTCATCCCAATTGAATCTCATGTAACCAACCCATAGGGCTGAACAAGCCCTAAAAGCCCCCATCAACTTACGTAATCCACCCCCCTTCTCTCCGCCCTAATTAATTGCGACATTGCCCAATCGGGAACTTTCTTGCTGTCAAATTCGAATAAAACAAAATGGGCCTTTTTTTTTTATATATTTTTTTTTCTTTCTCGCAGCTTTGCTTTGTGATTCCTGTTGAACAGTGTGAAACCATGCGGCGCTAATAACTAATTAAATTGTCTTTTTTCCCCCTTTCATGATCTATTATTATGACTTCAACCTCCCCCATCCATGCCGGTCTTACATACCCTCATACCTCCACAGCCAGCCGCTCGCTGCGCTGCGTTGGCCGAATCAGGTCAGAGCAGAGCAGAGCAGAGCAGAGCAGAACAGCCTTGCCTAACAACATGATGCAGAACTATTCACATAGTTAATGATGCCTTTTCTTTTCCTTTTCCCATTTCCATTTACCATCATCAATGCCTAACTCCCGGGCCGCCGCGGGGAGCAGGGAGGGGGAGGGGAGGGCCCTCTCCCATACCATATCATATCATACCCAACCAACCAACCTCTAGCCATCCGTCAGCCAGGTCTTATCCTTTTATTATTAATAACTAGTTCACTACCCTAGCCGGCTGGCCAGCCAGGACACCCCTCAGTTCTTTATTCCAGGGAGAGAGAGCTGTTGGAGGGGCTAGTGCTGCCCTGTCACTGTGACTAGCACTATCACTAACCAGCTTCGCCCTTACCAGGAGGGTTAGGAATTCTGATTATCATATGGATGGACAGTGTCCCTGACTCTCTCCCACATCGAACCAATCTGAACCCCATTACTTAACTGGTTATCTAACTAGCCTCTAACGCAGCAAATGAATAGGCAACCCTTGGAAGCAAGAGCAGGTCAGCGCATGGGATAGCATGGGTATTACATGTATATATATATATGTATATATGTGTATGGAACTAGGTATGTATGTATGTCTAAACTCCCTTATATGTGGATGAAATAAATAAAAATCAGCAAAACAGCGCTGATATTAAACTCCCAGATATATATATAGAGAGTGTGCCAGCCCTGCCAGCCTGCACAGCAACCAACAACCAACAGCCAAAAAAGAAAAGAAAACACCAGTGGTATATACGTGTTGCTCAGCTCGCCAAACCGATCAGACCAAAGAAACAAAGGAGCAGAAACAGAAACAGAAGCAAGAAGAGAAAAAAAAAGACCAGCTTAATCTATCTTGTCAACATCCACCGACGCGGCCGTTTTCTGCTCTATAGACGTGGGTGCAATCCCAATTGGTTCCACATCCCGCTTCTCATCGCTCGCTTCGGACTGCGACGGCGTATCTCTCACCACCATCCGCCCGTGGGTCGGCACCGGCACCGTCGCCATATCGCTATGCTCGCCAGTCCCATATAGATGGGCGCGCGGCGTTTCGTGGCCCTCCTCATTCTGCACGTACTTCTGCGGCGTCCACGCGAGATAGTCGCGCCGCACCTCGACATAGTCGTACGCGAACTCGCCCAGCTGGTCGTCGTCCATGCCCAGCAGCTCGGCCTCCTCGGAGGCGCGCAGGTTGAGGCCTGGGATGAAGTTGATGGCGTACGCGATGATGGCGGAGACGACGAAGGCGTACGCGCTCGATGCGACGATGGCGGCGATTTGGATGTAGAGCTGTTTGTAGTTGTGGATGAGCCAGCCGCCCATGCCGGAGCCGACGTTGACGCCGTCGAGGCCGATGATGGCGTCCGATGCGAAGAGGGCGTTGAAGATGAGCCCGACCATGCCGGCTACGCCGTGCTCGGCGAAGATATCCATCGAGTCGTCGATGCGGATCCAGTATTTGACTGCGATTGGTTAGTGGGAGTTGGCTATATGCGGAATTGGGGGGCAGAACTCACTCTTGGTGCTGTAATTGGCCACGACGCCGGTGACGATTCCGAGGATAACACTGGCCCAGGGAGTGATGAAGCCGGACGCAGGAGTGGCAGCAACTAGGCCGGAGATGGTGCCTGAACACCAACCAACCATGGACCACTTGCGCGCCAGCCGCCAATCGAGCAGCACCCATGTGATGGCGGCAAAACTGGCAGTCAAATTGGTATTCCAGCAGGCCATGACGGCGCGGAGGTTGGCGCCAAAGGCCGAGCCACCGTTGAATCCCAGCCAGCCAAACCAGAGAAACACGGTACCAAGCAGGATGAGCGAGACGTTGTGCGGGCGGAAGTTGAGCATCATGCGCTCCTGGCGACGGCCGAGGACCATGGAGTATGCGAGGGCGGACATGCCGGAGCCGATTTCGACGGGGACGCCCCCGGCATAGTCGAGGACGCCGTAGCTGAAGGCCCAACCATTGACATTCCAGACCCAGCAGGCGAGGGGGCAGTAGACGAGCGTGGCCCAGAAGAAGGTGAAGACCATGGCGGGGAGCAGACGGCCGCGTTCAGCGACGGCGCCCATGATGATGGCGGCGGTGACGGCGCAAAATTGCATCTAATAAACAGTTTAGCTACAGGTCACCCGAACACGACAGCCTTTGCAAGGTAAGATAATGCGTACCTGATAAAACGCATAGAGCAGGCCCGGGACCAACGGCGAGCCAGGACTCGGGTCGCCCAGGGTCTTCATCAGGCCAAAGTTTCTCAGATTGCCGATGAACCCATTGGTTGCGGTGGGCGAGAAGGCGAGCGAGTATCCCCAGAAATACCACTGGAAGCACACGACGGACATGGAGCCCATGCAGGCCCATATCATGCTGAGGGCGGACTTGCGGCGAGCGAGGCCGGAGTAGAGGAAGCCCAGGCCGGGCACCATGACCATGACCATCGCGGAGGCCACGATGATGTAGGCCTGGTCGCCGGCCTGGAACCATTTGTTGAGGTTTTCGACGCGCGAGTCACCGCCGAGGTCGGTGTTGGTGGCTAGGTCGAAGTTGGCCGGGGCGCCGGTCCAGTTGTAGGAGGCATAGTCGGGGGCGTAGGGGGCGGAGGCCGCCATGCGGTGTGGTTGTATGGGGATCAGGGAGAAACGAAGGATAGAAAGAGAGAGAAGATGAAGCTGAGAAAAAGAAGTCGGGAGAAGGAATCAAATGGTTAATATTCAGTTCTCGCGGCTTTACCGTACCATACATACACACGGGGGGGGGGGTAAGGGAGGCGGCGGGAAAAAGTTAATCGAGAAAGTCAATCAGAACCAAACAAGAAAAAGGAAAAAAGAAAAGAAGATTAGATGCTAATGGAAATGCTGAAGCCGAGTCAGCATCATTATTTATTTATTGATTTCTCCATCTTGGTTCCTGCCATCTCCTATAGGGCTGTATCGTGGAGAGATAAGTAAAAGTCATGGATATTATTTATTTTATCCGCGCCAAGAAGGGCATCAGACAGTTCAGACCACAGCTCAAACAGCAACCAGAGCACTGGGTCTTATATACCCCATCGCTCAGCCCTATCAGTCTCTCTCTCACTGCTCAATCTCCATCCAGCATCTACATCTACATTATCTGCCTCCATGCCATCTTATCAACCCCCTCATGCCTCTATGCCTGTATTGTCTGCTGTACACACCCATACACCCGCCCATAGATCGATATTACTTACACGCATCCACACGGAGAACATAGTAGTCGACCCGCCACGGAGAAAGATATCTGTATCAAAAATACCCACGCGGTGTATTCCACGCGCTGGCTTATCTCTGCACGCTGATTGGCCGATAAGCTACGGGATGTTGTGAGAAAAGTCTGTTTGGGAGATAGGGTGGTTCCGGGGAAGGTTTTTTTACTTTCGAGGTTTGACTTTCTAAGTAAAGTAAGCTTTCAATGATAAGATCTGACAGAGAGGATGCAATTTAAATATAACCTGCCATCTGAGATCTATTTACAAATATAATATCCAACAGACAATTACCCCGTTCGGAGTTCCCAAGAGAAAACAAACAAGAAGAGAAATTCCATTCCATCCCCCACACGCCACGCCACACATCGCTGCACAGCCCTAACTAGTTTCCCGATTGGGACAGTTTTAGTTCCCGCCCTGGATTGACGTCCAGATAAGCTCGTCGCCTCCCATTGGCTGCCTGCTATCTGGCGCTAGGCTGCGTTGGGGGGCGGTCTTGGCGCTCGGGGAAGGTCGGAGGGCGGGTGTTTTCTCGGGTTGGTTCGGGATGGAGACGCCGGATGAGTAAGGGGTGAATAATCAGGGATGTGTTGGAGTGTATCTAGGTATTGGGTATTTGGTATGGAGCTATCCCCCCCGTATCTAGTAGCTATCCGACCATCCCCCTCGCCCGCGCCCGCTCCTCCCCACTCAACCGCCCCGCCACCTCCTCCATCCCCCCCCGAACCACCTCCTCCCACTCCTCCTCCTCCATCCCCATCACCGTCACTATCTGCACGCACCGCCCAAACGCCTCGCGGTGCCGATACCGTCCCCCCTCCCCCCCGTTCACTTCCACATCCACCGCCGCCCCCACCACCCCC